>CAJPEX010000652.1:0-88797 GCA_905338405.1 Notodromas monacha
GTATATGAATTGCAATGTCGATGCGTGGGAATCATACATAATTTTGCACTCGAGCCGCGCAAACTAGTTGTCCGGCTCCCCAGTGTCCGTGTTGCTAGCCGCTTGCCTGCAAACCACTTCGTCCGAAAGGAAAAAAATTTCGAATGTTATCAGCCATGAGACTCACTTAAGCTATGGCAGAAACGTTCTTCCCTTGTTCCACTCTTCTTTTTATTCTTCTATGCGTGTCGGCTACGATTCCAGGAATGATAAGGAATTAATGCACTTCCCTATTGCAATCAATTAAAGCTACCAACTCTCGATATCCCTCCATTTGAGCCCTAACAGGGTTCCTGTAATGGTACAACTGAACTATGATCTTATCTTTTCGGTTTTTCGTTTCCCAGTTGTAAACAGTATTTTTCAATGCTTAACAGTGCCAGTGAAATGGTCTTTGTAAATCAGTGGTAAACCTCGCAAATGCAAGCCGGAGTTGATGAATAAGAATGTTGGAATTTTTGGCATGAAAATTCCAGATTTTAAAAATATTTCTGATGGTTAAATGGGATAATCATTCTCCGCTGCGAACAGGGAGAAATTTTTCTGCTATAAACGTGTATGTTTCTGGTAGACTGAATCTCTTTGTTTTCTTCCTCAAGTTGTGCGAATTTCAAAAGAAAAAGAAATAAGACAGTACTTCCTCTTGTACTTATTCTTCTCTGGTTTTCTCGGAATGAAGAAGTCCCAAAATGGCCAGATATCGAAGCATGTCGAAGGAGAGATTTGTAAATGCTGGCAGCCTACTTTTTTTTAAATGAACTAGATGAACCTTCTGAAGCTAGTTTCAGGTTAATTTTATGCCTTTTTACGCCCTTGACACGGATACTCAAGGACTGGTGATTACCGGCACGCTAGATTTGGCACCTGAGCCGCGCGCGGTCGACAACGCACTTGTACCACGCCCGGTATGCATTGCTTATCCGCAAAATGAATTGCACGTCCCTGGATTTCGCAAACTGGCATGAAGAGCTCCGCAAAAAAATCTGAGTTTTTAATCAGAATTTGTACTGATTCCATGTCGAAGGCATTGTTGATGAATGTAACGATCAGTCAGTTATTGGCTGAAGTGCGAGTTAGCATGACCTGCTTTCGAGCTCCCGATATATTGGAAATTCCCGAAGCACTAGAATATTTTTTCGCATAATGTACATATGGTCGAAAAGTTCAAAGGTACAGCATTCGCGATTCCGCTTGGAGGTCATCGCGAATCTCATCGATCCGCTGGAATGTTTACGGTTTCCGAGGCTCCAGTGGTATTAACAACTTACATAATTCACCAGAAGTCACTAATTTTTCTCATCCATCATACATCATCATATCGCTTGCTAAAATGTCACGCCAACTTTGTGTTCGTACACGTCGTGGTTTCTTGTGGAATTATTTCATGAGGTATGAAGGTGTCATAAAATGCCGCGCATTACGTCATCAAAACGACTTGTTTAAAAATGCAGATATGTATTCTAATACTTAGTAGGTAGTGTTCTCAAAGCCAGGCGCATTTTATTCAATGTTATGCGTTATAATTGAATGCAGAACTAGCAGTATATTTTGTATATTCTGAATACTGCATCAGATCATACAATTACTGCCGTGTGAATCAGTTGCAGACTCGATTTATTGCGCGAATATATTATTTGAGGTATAGGTTTATTTAAAAAATATAGCTAGCAATCTCTCTCTCTCTCTCTCACTCTCTTGCTCTCTTTAAAAGAAATCATTATAAAATTCTAGAAAAAATTATCAGACCAACTTTGAAAACTGTATAACCAATTACGGAAATATATTAAATTGTCTGGCTGTTTGAAACGAGCTGTAGGATTAACAATCCTTTTTTGAAACATATCAACCGTGGGGAAATTTGAGGAAATGTTCTCTCCAAGGATACTTCACGATTAAGTATACTGATGATACCAATGCAAGCAAGCAGTGAATTTGGCATTCTTTGAAAGCGACGTCAATTGAGATTCAGTTAAAAATTTTGTAATGTGATCCCTCAAACCGTCCAGGAGATTTCGACGTGTAACGTTTATCAATGTCGGTCTACCTCGTTTCTCGTATGGAATTCTAGGGAAAAAAGAAGTGAAGTGATGGTATAGAACTTATAAATTTCCCCGGAAATCTTATTTTTCGGTCGTGCGAAGAGACGAGACCTGCATGTGCGCTTCAATGTGGTCGAGTTTTTAGCACTCCCTAGATGTCCGGCTCAAGGACAAACACGTTTCCTGAGTATTTGCCGAATGTTTCCTTATATCGCGATCTTCTCCTGGATTTCATCCCCACAACGCATGGAACTTCGCGTGTCGGGAATGGAGCGAGTTCTGACGGGCTATGAATAACGTACGAGTTCCAGCACGCAATCGAACCGGACACGCTTGCTGAGATGCCCAGGGAGCTGGGTCACCCAAATTCCAGAAAATTATTTTTTAAGGCCTCAGATTATTCCAGTGAGAGGCCGATTTTTTCAGGAAAGTGCGAGTGATACGGAAGCGCGGATGTTTTGCTATACGAAACCATAGTCCAACAGGACTGCCGTAGTTGAAAGAAAGGAAGTAGCACGTAGTAAATTTGCTGCTGGGCCACTGTGGTTAGTGCTAAAGGGCAAGATTTTTCAGTAGAGTGCTTTTTTTTTCAGTCTTGCCGGCAGAGTCCGCAAAAGTTCGGTTCAATTACTAACAGCAGGTGTAGGAACTACCCGTGATTCTTTGACATTAGACCAAGCTTTCGAATTATAGTATAATTCCATCGTTAACCCAAATACTGTATTGTACGCTACTGTATGATTGATTTTTAAAATCAACGAATTTTTATTCTAGCGTTCAGGAAAGAATTGGAAAATTTAATGTTGAGTAACCCATCAATGTAATAAAGCAAAAATACTGAGAGTAAAAAACAGAACAAAGAACCAAAATTTCCTGAAATTTGCCAATTTAAGGACAATCCACCCAGCAGATGGAGGCTTTGCAACAGAGTTAGCACACTTTTTGGCCAATAACCAAATTGATCGAAAAGTACAACCGTTTTAATTGTAGGCTCACAGGTAACGATTAAATTATCTATAGAAAGTGAACGCCACAATCATGTCCAGAGAATACATTTTTGAAAAGAAAAAAAACTTTTCCAAAAAGGCACTTATTTTGTTGGAAAAACTTCTCTCCTTCGACTAAGAACCGTTAATTATGTTTATCTGCGGCTCTAATTTGAACAACAACGTACAGTTGAAATTTACATCTTACAGTTATTTTTTTCTAAGAATTTAAATGAAACGAATTGGTATTTGAAACGAAATTTGTTTCAAGTCTCTACAAGTCTGTTATAGCGGGATTCCACCTATATGGACCCCGCATCAGGATTTTTGCAAGTGATTTGTGGGAAAATAACGGTACATGAAATTGAAAGTTTTTGATGAAACCTGGTGCATGTATATAAGCCAACGAAACCTGTTAATCTTCGTTATTATTTAGAAATATGGGACTTGTTTTGAGGTTAAGGCGTCGCGATAATAAGAAACAATTGAAAACACTCCAGCGGATACGTGAGGGGGCGTTTCTCGAATGCGCCATGTCCATGTGCTAATGCCCATTGTTTTCGCAGTTGTCAGATAATTTTGCGTCTAGACCTTACCAACGTTTTCGAGTGTTATTTCTGGAGGGTATAATTGCGACCTATAATCTCGTGAATAACATCTTTTTTTTTTTTAGCGGGAAGCAGCAGTTCGTTAGCTAGAAAAATCCCCAATTACAGTATTCTATTGAGAGAATCTTGATGGATTTTTATGTGACACATTAATATTGTTTTCAATGACAAGCTACTCGATATTTGTGGATTCAAGGGAAACGAATACCGTATGCTGAAGCTAAATGTATTTTGAGGAATTGCATCGTTTCTAGTTCGTCCATCCCAGGGATTCAACGAATCGACTTCGTCTTCATTTGTCACACGCGTATGAATTTAAGTACTGCACTGTAATGGATTAATGCCGGCATTTCGTGCTTGTAGTACCTTCGGCTTCCGTTAGTAAACATTCCAAAAATATTCGTAAGCAGCGTACTTGGTGAAGCGTCGATTCGAGTCGAGCACGGAGTAGATGTTAGAATTGTAGAGATGCGGATTAAAGTAGCTCATAATAAGCCTTCGTCTCGAGACCACCGAACAAACAAACGTCGTGCATCGCGTCACGACCAGAGACGCGTCACGGGTGCCAGGAACTGGGCTTTTCGCACCCACTGCGAACCTTTCCTATCACGGGGGACCTGGCCCGGCGACGGCGCTTCAGCTGGCGCAAGCCATTCGTGGGCCCATTGGACGGGTTGCGTCCCGTTGGGACTCAGGGGTATTAATGAGGACGCGGGCATATAGTCGGGTATCGTCGCGGGAAATTGCATGCCTGTCGATTAATGAAATTTCCCGAGCAAGGCTGGAAATGCATATGTGCTGTGTGATTGCGTCGGTGACACGCGAAATACCGCGGTCATGGCGCGAACTCCCTGTTCATTTGAAGCCAAGGGCAAACTTGAGAACCACCTGCTGTCACCCGAGTGGCTCTCCCTCTCTCTTTAAACAAAAATGTTGTTTACGAACTTGTACCTGCAAAACCACAGAGTCAACACCTCTGAAACGCAGTAATACAGTATAGTTTCGAATTTTTTATCCTTTCACTTGCGAGAATTTCGACAGGTATTTTGCATTCACGGACGGCGTCCTTCAAGTAAGCCGTAGCCTGCTCAAATACTACTACCCGAAGATACAGCGGGTCACGAGTATGCCTCATCGCAGCGACCTCTATCTTCCCGTGCTAGAATAAAACCATCGTTGTTGAACACGTTCTTACTTGCTGTCGTTTTACGTTGCCTTTTCCCAAATGGTATCATAAATATAAAACTCTGGTACTTCTGAATGCTTCGACCGGAAGATAGAAAATCGTCCGAGTTTAACCGACGAATTATCCAAGGTTTAAACTCTATACATGCCTATAGGGGAAGGGTTTCTTGCTTTCCTTGAGAACTATTCTGGAAGTGAATATTTTAAATGCAATTGCAAAATAGATCTAAATGCCTTTAGTCATTTCATTGTTTTATTTGTTGACAATCGCTGGCATTGTTTCAAACACCAGACTTCCAAACAATCAACGATTTCCTTAATGTACAGATGGAATAAAAAGCAGTTCACCGAATACATGCACTGAAATTCTTGAGTTGTTATACTCCGCGATTCCATGCGCAATTCGTAAACTTGTCTTTACTCTTTAATTTTTTCACGAAGAAGCCAATTTTTCAAAATTTGAAGCCTGTGATGCAAGTAAGCGAGTTCGAATAAATAAATATTCCAAAGCTTTGGATCTTTTCAGATTTTATTCTTTTTTTTTTTACACGAAAACTACTGTATCACTCTGTTTTTACAGGATTGAAAGGAATTCTTTATATTTATTCATGATGAAACTACAAGGAATCCTGTTTTTTTCGTATTTTATACATTGAGCAGTTTTGAAAAGCATGAGATTTGTTTGGCACGACCTGCCCCAGCTGAAGAAAAGGTTACTGCATAGGGCAAGTCATTTCTTGATTAATTGAACCTAATGATCAACAGATTCTTGGTAAATGAGGGTCATTAATATAGTTCGTTTCGACAGCATTCTCATCAGAACAATCTTAAATTGATTGAATCTTATCTTGTTCAGGCCTTTTTAATATCAATGTAGGTGACACTGCTTAGAAATTATTATCAAACTGACGCATGAAGAAAATAACATACTCATGTGCAATGTAAAATTTAAAAATATGAAAATACTCTTCCATCATACAGTATTTTGTATGCTTAGTGCCTACGTATAGGCGTAAATAAAATAACTCAATTTTCTGCCACCATCCAGCAATGAGAAGCACATACTGTATAATAATTCTAAAATTGTTAATATTGTAATTATGAACTATTATCAAACTATCACGCATAAATCCTTCAGTTAAGCAACACCGGAAAATGAGCTCAATTTATTTTTGTTGTATTTGAAAAACAGATGACGATTTTAAAACCCTAAAACCTTTTTTCTTGGCCATTTTATCAAAAAGCATTTTGAAACACTGAAAATTCTCGAAAAACCTGAAGTCTCACGTTGAAATCCTATCAATGGAGGGGTTTAAAAGATTTGTGAGTTTTTCAAAATCAAGCGTATAGTGAAAAACTTGAATAAGGTACCCGAAACTTCGGAAGAATGCCAATGGCGACTTTTGCCCTGCGTAAATTTTATCCAGGCATCCGCGATAATCCCACTAAGATGCTTGAACTCACTAACTTGAGGATCATCCCGGATATCATTTATTCAATTTTGATTAGATCTTTTTTACGGTGATGCATATGTTTAGGCTGCTGTCTTTCAGATCAATTTTAAAGATTGACATACAGTACTTCTTTATTGTCTAATATACAAGGTGCAAATATCAATGATCATTCATGGATTCCAATTCACACTTCCAACTTTGCCTAATTACTGATGGTTTAGATATTTCTGAATGTATGGTTATTATTTATACTGCATATCGCGAAGCCAGATCAATGATGTACTCACATGGAGGAGATAGAAAATCTTCGTCCTGTTACTCCGTAAAAATGCCTCGATTTTGGAAGAAACTTGAACATTCTAGAAAAACAATCTTCTCCTTATATCAGATTAATACTTTGCAACAGCACTACAGAATACTCTTGATCGGAGTGACGTTGATCTTGTTCGGGTTGCCACTATGTTCATTTTACGATTAAACTTTCAGTAACATTGCTGTACATTTATTCCAGCTATCGACAGTCCCAAGAATATTGCAGCTGAATTAATTTTTTTCCTTCTTACTGTACTGCGAGGTCACGTGACACGGAAGCAAGGATTTTTCTGCGATTGGAGCGCTAAAAATACGGGTCAGCTGTCGCAGTATTGATCGAATTGAATGGACATTCTCACAAATATTATGCGTTAAAATTCAGTCTCACACAACATGTTTCCAGTTCGGAAGCATCCTGGAAACTGGGCGGAAAACTTCAGACCACCAGGAATGCAGGATATCCTGGTACAAGACAGCGATTCTCCCTGAGCCGTTAAAGCATGATGCCACAGGAAAAGTATCATCGGCCTTGAAGACCAAGCTCGACGACGGAAATACCGAAAACTCGCGAACAATATCTGAGCAGTTTGATCCATGATCATGTTCCCAGGGCAGGGCTCGGAAGGAATCATGGCTCGGACCCGGGTTGTCACTGAACCACAACTTGCGAAGTTTCGCGTGCTATTCGGTCAAGCACGGTTATTCCTTCTGGGCCCCCCCAGCACCAGAAGGAATCGGGGATTCAATTTTCCCCCGCAGCACTTCCTGATCCCATGTATTGACCGAATGGGGGCAATAATTAGATGATAACGAGATCCGTGCCACGGAGGGAAAAATAGTGCAAGAACGCAATATACAACCCAAGCGAGGATCATCAGCGCCACGGACATCCGTGTCTCCCTCTCACGCGGGGTAATTGATCAAACAACTACCGTCACTACTCCCGAAATATCTGCTTTTCTGTCTGACAGCTCCACCGCTTTTCCCTCTGCACACTTATCAGGGAAACCTTTTGAACCGTTCCTTATTTCAAGCTGAAAAACACTCAAACTGCGCGCTTTCATCAGGGAAGTATTTCGGGATGTAACGAGCTACCGCGAACTAACGTATCTTTTTCACAAACCCTCCTCTTCTGTCATGCACGTGCCAGCGATAGAAAATACTGTACACTGATTTTCAGATATCCCAGGGACAATTTGCCTCGTTTGAATGTATAATGTACCGTGAGACCCCGACATGAAGGCGCCCCAACATCCGAATGATTTCACCAAGGAAAATCTGAAACTCTTAAAAATCTGCTCAATATTCGGAATATGGCCCGAGATAGGGACACTTTGCCGACATTTTCCATAAAAATTGGCAAATGTTATGCTCAAATGTCTAAATCTCTTGAAACAATTGAGCTATTTATATTCACAAAAATTAAAAATACATTGCATCATAAATTTACTCGAATTTATGCCCAAAAACAGATTAATTTTATGTTTATTATTTCAAAGTTTTCCCCATCATCTGTGCACATTATAGCAAGAATTATTCTTGTTCTTTGTTTTTTGTGCTCCTGATGCCAAAAGATCAGTTTCTATGAGGTTTTCTTCTAACACGACAGCAGTTGTTTGCTGTACCTTGAAGTTGATGGAAAAATATTTTATTCTATGTTTGGTGACTTTTTCCCTGTTTTGATAGACATGAGGACCAATAAAATAGGTTTGCATTGAATTCTGTGTGAAATTAAGACCCAACATGCAAACGATACGATACAACACAGAACAAGTTCCAAGCATCAATAACGTCCACATCTTGGATTGTACTATACTGTATTTTACGTTCAAGCGTAAACTTGTATGCTTAAATCGCGGAGAATTGTAATCCCGAACTATAACAGTAAACTATCGCGTCTTTTCACAAAAACGGCCCCTCCTCTTATTTGATGTACGTGGCAATAGCAAATACTGTACACTGATTTTCCGATATCCCAGCAAAAATGTGCATTGATTAAATTTAAATTATGATACCTTTAAGCGTATGTTTACATAATATCGGAGAAATGTAAACCCGCACGTATATAAGATCCCTCGCATGTACGCTTTTTTCGTACGCATTTTCCCCCATCACGGAATGTGCTGAAAACTTAGGAGCGGCCTACGCTTGAAATATTCAATACTAGGCCGCCGTGACTAGTGGAATGGCCTACAATCGATCCCATGTAGGTGTAAACTGGGAGATCAATAAAGTGAAGAGAAAATAAGGTACAGTAAACAATGCATAGACCCCGTCATTGGAAAGCGCCCACGGTGATTTCCTAGCGTTTCAAGCCTCGAGTTCTGAACATGAAGTTCTGAGCGAACTCTGGCAATTTTTAAATCATTCAGATTTACATGACAGTACGTGAAGTAAATGTAATTACTGTTTTATGCATGTATCGGTCGCATTTTCAATGCATGAACGCCATCAGTTTTAGCGGCATGTACAAATTTGTTTCTCTAATGGGCTGTCCAAAATCAAGTTGTGGCCTATAATCGCGTGAATACACGAAATTGATGCCTCTATATACCAAGGTTGTAATCAAATGTAGTGTTTATATGGTATATCTGTTTGCTTCGCTATTATTCTTTTTTCCTGCGTCTTGTATTAATTTTTGAATCGGATATTTAGAAAAATGCCAAAAGCGGAATTTTCGTAAATAAGCTTACAATTCTCCCGCACTTCCATGGCGCCATTGACCGAATATGCTGAATAGATCAACGCTGTGTGCAGGCCATACATTGAAGTCATCCATTCTGTAAATTCGAAAAGAAACTATTTCATGAGAGCAACGACATAACTCTAACTCAAGTACTGTACAGGTACATGGGAACCACCCGTTGAATGAACTCACAAGACTTGAGAAAGCTGAAAAATACCACTGTGGGTCTGAGAGTGACCACGAGACCCTAAAGCTTTTCAGATCGTAGTCACTTTCCTGGCGATTTAGAGACTATCAGAACACGCCGCACTGCATACAGAAAAATATTATATCAGCACTTCCGAATCTCACAGGTTCATAATATTCCTCCGATGCAAGTCGCTTATAACGAAAAATGCCGGTCTTGCGCCCCTGACAGTCTGCTCAGTTCATTCGAAACTCTATCGCAGTAACCAACGCATGTCGTGTTTCCTTGGTGACACTCGATATCGAGGCGAGGTTCGACGAGGAACCAAAAGAGAAAAAAAAACTGAAAAATCAACCGGGTTAGTTTATTCGTCCGAATAAATCATAGCGTGACAAATGCCAACGAGCAGGAAAGGGGGCAATGCCCATTGAGATGACCTCGGAGATTATGGAATGCTCCCGCGTCCACTCATTAGTTGCTGACCTGACCGCGAGAGGGAGAGAGGTCTGCAGGTGGTCGGACTCGTCCAACTTCTGGAAAGTAGTACCTGTACATAACACCGGAGACGAGCTGAAACGGAAGCGTCTCAATTTCCGACGCACACTGTTGAATTGTCCGGAAGCATGGAAACTTCCTCATTCCGTTTTATTTCTTTGGAGCTCGATAAAACGCGCTGTTCGGGCAGAGAAACCGGCCGATAGCCTCCCTGCACTTGCCGATTAAAGTTTAAAATTCATGAGGACCAGGTGTAGAAGCTTCCGTCGCACTCGACATGATTGATATGATGATTTTCAGAAAAGAAAAAAATTCTCTCTACGCCGTCCTACAGTGTTTATCTTTCCAGAAGATTTATCGCTTCTGCAGTAAATTTATCTTATGCTGTTATCCAGTATATTAAGTGACCAACCACTGAAAGTGTGACCAAATTCATAGTTACCAACGTAGAAGAATGTGGGGGGCTTCGAAACCGCAATGCGACTTAGTGTAAATTGTAAAATAATAATTGCATTCCAGAGTTGGAGGGAAAAATTTATTCAGGAGAAACAGTGACACTCAAACTATCCAAATGTTAATTAACTAGTAAATCTATCAAGAGATGTGACCTAATTTTAATTAATCGAGATAAAACAGAGCTGCATGAATACTTGCAAGGTCTAACTTGAGTAATTTTCTTTTGAACTGATTATTGCACCAAACATTCACCCAACAGGTTAATACTTGTCGAGATTATCAAGCAAGTGATTCATGTCAATTTTATTCCTGATTTGACTCATTTCTTGAAAACAATTTCGAAGATTAAACAATTATTTCTTATACAGTACATGCATTTGATCATTTGAGATTAGGCACCCGGTCAACAGCCCACTTGAGTAAAGGTTAATTTGCTGTAAATCATGCATACGTTTTACGGAAACATGCATCCTCAAATTCGGTTGATCGCCTCAATTCGCTAGCACAAAAATTTGGCTGAAAACTTGACATCGTAATTACAATCAATTTGACTAGATTGCGGATTACATTATCTAAGATTGATTTTATATTTGGTCTGGTTTTTGCGTTCCATTACGTCAGTTGGGTTTCCTGAGGATATTCACGTAATGCAAACATATTTATATCGATGCCGTTGAGATTTTTGGCATTAATTGGGGATCATTTCCAGGGCTCAGTATCTTTTTGCGCTGAGTATCTTTTTCTATTATCTTTTTGTGCTGAGTGGTCGGTCTTTTCTTCTCTCTTGACTCGTCGACCACGTATTTTTGCAAAGTTCTTTTCATCAGTCATGCAAAAGAAAGGTGTTCTTATCGGCTACGTATTTTAAAATTATTTATATTTTGCCATTTGTGAAACTGACCTGCGAAATGAATTGTGGTAGGAGAAGGGCTGGTATTGCGGAGGTGGAGGTTGAACGGGCTTCCCGAGAAAGTTCCTTAGTCGTTGCTCCCAAAGCCAACGTTCCATTTCGACAAATAAAAAAGTAAATTCGATGATTGTTTCTTGAAATTCTGTGCGAACCAGTCCACGTCAGCGACACACTCGAATATCCGGCACCGGTTCGATTGAGCCGATCGCCATTTTCGCTGCGCACATTTGAAAATCAATCCTTGGGGACGAATCAATACGTCGTTACCTGCATTTCTTGAGGGCTATAAGCATTCATACAAAATTCAAGAGCATTCCTGGCTGCAATGTCTAACGATGGTAGGATTGTCGATGGGTCGCACGCTTCGTGTATCCCGAAAAAAAAAAAAAAACTCCGAACTTCAGGTTTATATTTTTAGGATGTGATTTGCGAGTAGTTTGCATTCATTAAAAACTGATTTTCTGTGGTGACACCGGTAGAACTGGTGCCACATCGGAATTTCTCTATTTAAGCGAAAACTTCCTTTTTACCCGAATAAAGGAAGTCGTACTAGTAAACATAAAATTTTTTGGAAACGATTCAGATAATCGATGACCGGAACCTTTCAAAGAGAGACAAAACCACACACCAGGAACACTTCAGACACACGCACACATCTAATTAGCGCAGTTGGTATGAATATGAACTTTGCCAGGTGACCGGGTTACTAGGTCAGATTCATTACACCTGGGCCTCATCAGGGGTTCCTAGCACAGGGAGCGAAGCAAATGTTATTTTTTTCACATGCAAAGAAGCTATATTGGTAAATACATTTAATCGGCTGGTTTAAATAAAAATAGCTCTTTTCCAGGAATAATCCAGGCAGCACTTTAGACCGACCCGTTCGTCGTTGTTCAAGCCAAGCAATTATATAGATTTTTCCCAGGAGCGCTGGAAACATTTGCTAAATCTACGAACTTTGGAATTTCGCTAATCGCTTTTGCAGTGAAAATCGAATGCCGTAACGCATAATGCATGTCGAAGAGAATGACGACAAGCAATGCAGTACTGCGCTTTCTTTCCCGTAATAGCGCAACGAAGGAATCATTATGGACAATATTTTTTGATAAAGTATTTTGATAATAAAAACTGCATCGCATACTCGGCATTGTTAAATGACCTTTTCTTGGCGAATGTTCATAGCATGCTGCGCAAACATCAAAACAGAATTCAAACATGAATTTAATGCATATATCCGTTATAGTGGGTATAGAATGTATGCACTTTTTATTTAATACTACACTAAGAGTCAGAATCAAGGGAAATGCAAGATTCAGTATTTTTCACAGCATAAAAAAATACTGAATCTGTGAGTTCAGCCGTGATAAGCGTGTCGCTCATCACGTCGTAATTTTTATTCACAAATGAAATTTTTAGCCTCTTTCCTTGTATTCAATATATTTGCACGGTATGCAATAAAATCACAAATAATGAATGCATTTGGGCCTCGGTTATCCAGGAAAATGAAAGGTTCTATACTATACATATACTGTACTTGAAAATCACAGATAATTAAAAATATAATTACAGTATTCAATTGTCTAGTGTTTTCGATATTTACAGAATTAGCAACATTCGCGAACTTCCTGAAAGGAGACAGATCACGGTAGCATAAGTAATTATTGGTGTAGGTACAAATGCTTCTAAGATGCCAGTTTGTGATCGATAAAGTTAACTTTCAGTTTATACCAGGAGAATTTTCACTTAAACTACAAGACAGAAGGATATGGCTCATCTATTGAATTTTCCAGCTGTACTCAGAACCATATTTTTTAGCAGAGGCATTCACACGAGAAACAACTTTCAGCAAGACACTCCTATCGTGAGTTTTAATTTGTAGCAGACTTTCATTTGCGTCGAACCTGCAGGCAAAAATAGATCACAACATGCAGGTAAAAAATATCTTCACGTTTAAAAATATCCAATCAATTATGCACGTTCAGCTGGCAGTTCTGTCTCACACAACAGTCCAACAGGAACGAAATATTTTTCGGTATGAACCGACGCGCTTGATTCGAAGTAATCAAGACGGTTCTTCGATTCTGTATTTAAAAAAAGGAGACAGGTACCGCTTGAAAAATAATACTCATTTTAAAAAGTGAAATCCACGGAGAATAAATGCCCGATACACGCTTGGTCCCGTAACCCAAGCCCCATATGCACTGGCCACGTTGGAGGGGTTCCGACTCTTTGCCGGGTTCGTCCACGGGGCGCCCACCCCACCCCACCTGTCGCACTCTCCAGTTCCGTCCCTTACCTACTACCGACATTCTTCACAACGATTACGCACTCCGCAGATTTCCCCCGAAGCCGCGTCGACGGAAGAGGGTGACGCGCGAGAACTGCTTGCACAACGAGACCGCCAGGTACGTACATGTAGTGGATGAAGTACGAGTACAAATATTGGACTCGAAAAAAGGGGTACAAGGAGAAGCTTGTTGCCATACTCAGCATACTGGTTGTCCCGGAACGATTGCCTACGGGATTCACGCGCGTACGGCGGGCCACAATTGTTTCTTATTCGAAAAAAAAAACCTTGAATAACCAGATGCCGCCTTTACTTGAGATATGATGTATTATACAACAACAAAAAAGGCTTGAACTTTTTTCTATATTCATTTATGACATATTATATTCTATATTTATGGAGACGTTTCTGGGTTCCGCAAACCACTCCCGAAAGCCTCACCTACATGCAGCAAATCTTTGAGGAAACTGAATGTTTTTATTAATGAAAAAAACAATACTGTAATAATCAAGCTTTACACCGGTTCACTTCTCATCTTGAACATGTAGCGAAACCACTTCCATGAGCTGAATATCGTGCTTTTGATTTTTTTTTTATTCGACACTTTTCAACTCTTTATTAGAAACATAAATTTTAAATTTGTTTTTAGATATGCTTCATGTTCTCCGAACGTTTTCCAAAATGTTTGCGGTCTTGGCAGCAGTTTACCGGCTGAAATTGCTAATCAAATTTGGAAAGGGCTTGTACAAACACGCGGCCGTTACACGCGTGAATATAATATTTCATTAAAAAACCCTGCCCATTTTTCGGGCACCAATTTCAAGTACAGACATTTACAAAGAGAAGCTTTGGTAAAAATAACGAAAATCAGTATAAATTCCGCAGCCTAAGATACTGTAATATTTTGTATAAAACAAGGATGTTTTTCACATCTTGTGCACGCAACTTTTACTTCCCAACGTTTCTGCGGCTGTTCCTGGTAGATGACATAAATCAGAGTAGAACTATATCTAGCATCGATAAGCAGTGCTCACAAGATATAGGGATATTTTTCTAAATCTATTAAAAAACAATCCAGACATAAATTATAATTTTTGTTGGCGAAAATAAAAAGGGGAAAACTGCTGCAAGTCTTTGGATACGACGGCAGAGACAAAAATATAAATTGATCCTCGAAGGGGTTCTTCTAGTCAAAACGGTAGAGAAACGCAGTTCTGAACAACCCCGTACAAAATAATGCGTAAAAAGCTACACTTTGTTAGATTTAACAGTTTTCGTTTCATTTTGCATTCAGCATGAAAACAGTTTGTGCATTTATATTTCTACTACTGTATAAGGAATCAAATAGAGTTGTCAGTCATATGAAAATGAAACTATGCGTCGTTCACGGTTCATCTAGGAGCTTTGTTGATTTAAACGTTGACCAAAAACGAGTATGTGTCCATACCTTCCCGTTATTCGCCCTGTTGTCAAGGTTTCTGGTCAAATGAAGCACATATCCTGATAATTAGCATTAGGCACCTTCGTGGCAATTGAAGAACTGAATAATTCTACCGGATGAGGCTCAATTGTCCGATTTTCGAGAAGAAACGGTGCTTCCAGTTCCAGCAGAAAACGTCCAAAGATCCTGAAGCCACGGAGACTTTCTTCTCCATTTAACAATATGGTGTTCGTTTCTACAATATTTAAAAAATCTTATCCGTATCGCACCGATTTTTGTCTCGTACGAAAATAGAACACCGCTTCAGAATATTTATGAAGAAACATAGAATACGTTTCATGCATTTTATTTTGCATGATGCATCATTCCGCGTGGTGGAATCGAAAATATCAAAGGGACCCAATTTGGGTCGATAAGATGCGCTGTTGGAACCAAGTACACGCCGGATCTCGGGAACCCACACCGTGGACTTGCGTTGCGTTGCGTCGGGGGGGGTTTTGACCTGTTAGGGTTGATGAACCCTAGGTCGCATCCCTATACGACAGAAGCTCGACCCAGGTCGTTGGAGTGATTCACACGATATTCTACGATAAGCCATGCAGTTCTTAGCCGGATGAATCATCGGGGTCATTGTATGGAAGCAAACAGCGTTTCCCTCATGGAAATAACGCATCGCACACGAGCAAGATTCAAGATTCCAGATTTATGTCCAAGGTGTGGATGACCGAGACAACCCATGTTCATCTTACAACATACACAGTGAAATATGAGGGTTGTCCCAGTTTCACACGCCTCTAACACCTTCCTAGTGCTATGGACACGATTCAAGAAAACTAAAAAAAAATTACTCGGACAACGGTGAAATGTCATGCTGAACTACGAAATTATCGTCTGAACAGTTGGTAGCGAATCATGAATTTCAGTGGCAGCAAAATGAAGTTTATTATTTTCCTTATCTGTTCGAGTCAGAAGCGAATTCAATGTTACAGACTTTTTTGGTTTCCACACTTTTCCAAAGACAAAAGTAATGATTAAATGAAGGAAATATTTGTCCAGATTTTAGCCCTGGTTTTATTACTAGACCTAAGTTATGCTGCCACTAGAACGATTCCCTCTGCCAACCAAGAACATCATTTGTAATTTAATTTGAAATTCTCGAACAAATATGACATATTTACCGAATCAATTTTAGTTTATTTTCAAACTGAATTCTTGCAAAAAAAATCAAAGGCCCGCGAAACTGGGACATCCATCGCATTACAAGAGATTAAGGGAGCGTTTGATGATCTCCAGAAAATAATTGATTGGAAGATTTCAACGGAATAAAGTGGATTCCAAAAGTCCAGACTTTTTATTGTACTTTTTAACAATTGTGAATTGTTCCAGGGAATGCTTTACATGTTGGAAAGTAAAATAATCCCGACGATTTGTAATACCTCAGACGTTTTAGACCAAAACATCAGTTTCGTTCACTTGTCGAACACCAGCTTTGCGTGCTGTTTGAAGAACCAGCAGCTTGACTGAATCATACGTTTCATGCTCGAAAGAGGAGATAAAACTCAAAAAACAGACATGGTCGTGTAGAAAGGAACTGAGCCGTTGATAAGCTGGACGCAATGATTGTTTCACATGGTTTTGCCGGACATGAAGCAGCAAGTTTGGTCGAAAACGCGAGGATTTGACATGGCTCTCGGACTTACCGTATTGCGATAGTGCGAATAAAGCTGAGGTGAAATGCATGTGTGAAGTTCTTGAGTGTTCCGAAAATATACCCTCTGTATTCCCATTATTCGCAGGATTGCCAAGTTGTTGAGGCGGGCAACTTACCACGTATTTTTTCTCGAGCTAAACAATAGTATCCAATTTTCTTTTATCAAAGTAAACTGGAAAGTCTTCGAGCTGCAATCCCTCACGCAAACTCATTTCTCGAACGACCGGCTCTTCGAAAAGTTAACCGTCCATTCCTGTGACATTCCATTGATCAAGGGATAATTAGTATGAAAGTTTGTTCGAAATCCACTTGTAATCTTGATGTGGATTTTGAGGATAATTCTCTTGGTTCACACGCAAAACTGAAGTAAAGAAAGCGATAAAAGTTACGAGTTTATGAACATAGCAGTAGTCAAGTTAGGTCGTATTGGCGACGAAGATCCCCCCCCCCCCCAAACAGTTGAAAGTAATCATTGAACATATTCCTTCGTTTCTGATCCTTTTTAGAGGAAGCGTTTCTGTAAAAACCTAAACTACGGCACTGACATTAGATCATATCTATTTCCCTGACTTCTGGCTAAGATATGCTTCCAAAAAATATGTATTTCGGAAAAGCGATAAAAAAAATTACCAATATCCTTGATAGAATAGCTAATGCTTGTGAAGGTCATATACGCATAATCTTGAGTATACACGAAGCACATAAGAGACTGCGTTGCGGACATTTATCCAATATATATCTTGAGTACACTTGTCAAAAATGGTTCTGGCGCATTCTTAACTTTTTTTCGATCAAGAACGTGCGGCATATCATCACCTATTTAATAATAAAAATTACGTTCTGTGACGCAAGGTTTCTTTTCTTTCTCGAAATGCAGTGCCCTCTGGTAAAGAACCTTGACGAATTCGAAATTCGATGCGTTATCGTCCAAGAATCTTGGACCTATAAAAAACGACGAGAGAGAAATTTCGCGTCCCCTTCCCTAAAATATATAATACGAGAAACGAGTGAAAACCTGTGAACGTCATGAATATCTGACTAAGTTCCCTGGAATTCCGGCTTAACCGTTATGCGTACGGAGTACCCGGACTCATAAAACCCCGCTTCACGATCGCAATAATTGTCCATACTCTTCGTCGAAAAGCAGTGGCGATTCCATATCGAAAGCTTTTTTGCATTATTTAGGATTCTTAGCGAGGCCGAGTGATATCTGATCTACATATCTGAACTTGCCTGACTCAGTCACGTTTATTCCAGCTCGATCTGATCATGAGAACCCTGCATGGCATCGCTCTGCTCGTTCTGTTCTGTTCGGCGCACGGAGCGACTTCGAAAAGGCAGAATGTGACCGACGAACGTGTGAATGTCGCATCAAATGATGGCAAAAAAGGAGCTTTCATAAAATTTCCTCTCGAAGTTGGTAAGGTGAGTCACGGCATATGCTATCCGCATGATGGTTTCGCTAATGGATTGGATGGAATGGAGTGGAAATGAATTAAATGCAGTACTGTACTGTACTGTACCAGCTTTGGAATTCCCTTCAACAGTTTTTTTTAGATCACTATTACCAAAACAACCAAAAAATGATTTTTTTTAAATCACTCGCTTCTTTCTTAGGGAAGCATTTGTATACTCATACGGATTTTCTGTATACGCATTTCTTTGCTTCTGTATCGCGAAACCCAATTTCAGAAGCCAAAATAGTTGGATCAGTTCCATCAATGCCATTTTTTTTACTTCATCCCTAGCCGTGCCCCATACAGTCTGAGTTTGAAATTCCTTCCTAATCATAAGTAGATGTCGCTGTCTTCGTGTAAGAAAACTCGTACGTCAGCTTACAACGTCTCATGCGTAATTCCGTTATTTTGTAAGAGAAAAGAAATGAGACTGTATTTATTTGATTATATACCGCACTTGTATGTGCACCCGTGAAATTGGGTTAGGATATGACACATGTAGTTATGATGCTCAAGTGCAGATTGCATTCTTGTCTATTATATGTGTGGCCCATAATCAAAATCATCGGAAACCTGAGAAGTAACGAGATTTTCTCGTGTCTGTAATACATCCAAAGAATTAAAAATTGATTTATAATCCCGAAACGGTCGTCGAATATCCCCACATATTCTCATCATGTCTTAATTTCAAAGCAAGTCGGACTTTTTGAGGTATAGAGAAATTGTTTTATGAAAAACTACTAGTTTTGCCCATGTACGCAAAACTATGCGAACGTTGCCCTTTCCCTATATCATTTAGAATTATTTCCCGGGGGATGAAGTTTTTAAATTCTTTTAAATTGGCAATTCAATATATTTGTGGTCTCTGACGTCAAATACGCTTTATTTAAATGGTTGTTGTGTATCGAAATAATTTTGAATTTGCAGCGCATTGAGGCGGACACAGATGGAAACAAGATCATCAGCACTTTGAGCGTCACTGTTATGTTGAGTGTACTATACTTGGCTGCTGCCGGAGACACTGCTAAGCAAATCGAAAATGCTCTCAATTTGCCACCAAATGCCGAAAAGGTCATTGATGTCTTGACAACCCTCAGAAATGCCGTGGAGGTCAGTACCTACATCCTCAACATTCACAAGCATTTCATCGACGCATTTTGAAGCTCTATCAATCTTTTAGAGACCCAATCGAGACTTCAACCTGGAAAATTATCCGTTGAAAACAGAAACGAAGGTCATTTTGAAAGAGAGTCTAGCTCCGCCTCCGGAGAACGAAATTGCTAAAACTTTCGCCGAATTTGTCGCCGAACATCTTTTCGCCAAGATTGAAGTTACGCCTCAATTTGATGATACAGTGCGGTCCAAAGTGAATCAATGGGCTTCGGAATTCACAAAAGGCACCATCAAAAACCTCATACTGCCTGGTACTGGGGAAAATTCCCTGAACTTCCCCTAGCTTTATCTGAATTATTTTTTTTCGGGTCAACTTGCAGGAGAACTCAACGAAAATCAAGCAGCTTTACTGGTGAACGCTGTGCTACTTCAGGCCAAATGGCTTCATCCGTTTGATCCCTCTAGGAGCAAAAAATACGATTTCTTCGTTGTTAAAGACAAACAAAACCAGACTTTCAAGCGAATTCAGGTTGATGGCATGAGTGCGGAAAATCTCCCATGTCGGTACGTGTGGTTGGAGAAACTCAAATCCCATGCTTTAGAACTCAGGCTCTCGGTATGTGGTCCATACGACTTTACAGGAATTGAAGGAATGTCACGCGATATGATATATTACAGGATTCTCTATCGAGAGTGCTAATTTTGCTGCCTGGAGATCTTTCAGCAAATTTGGATGATCTGGAAAATGCTGTGGATGCTAAGTTGTTCACGGACATTCATTCAAAATTAATGGAGCGTCAAGACGTTGATGTTCAAATACCAGTGGTCAATATTGAAACTAAGGCCTCTATGCGCATGTTACTAGAAAAGGTGCGACTCAAAAAAATCATTACGCTATTCTACTCATACTTCAAATTTGTTGGACTTCTGCTTCATTCAAATGAATTAAAATATGCACGACATTGTAACTATCTAACCTGAAATGAGTTATAGATGGGTATCCGGAAGGTTTTTGAACGCGATTCTGCGGAGTTGCCAGGCCTGACTGGAAAACTACTCGACCACTCCATTCATGTGTCAGATTTCAAACACCAGGCGAACTTGAAATGGAATGAAACGGGAGTATTGGCTTCTGGAGGATCAGGTATGGGATTCAAAATATTGTTCAGTACTTACATCTAATTCTGTATGCGACATTATGCTTTTTAGTTGGCGACATAGCTTTTACGTGGAACTTGAGTCCTGTGATCAACGTCGATCGGCCATTCTTACTTTACGTCAACTCATTCGCGTCAAGCAACTCAAGGCAACCGAACTTGATTTTATTCACCGGAAGGATTTCTCTACCAGTGGTGTCCTACGAGGAATAACAATTACTATTCCCATTATTGAAAGTAAAATGTATCAATTTTGCCAAACTTCATTCGTCACAGAGAAAATAAATTTCCGACACAATTTCAGAAATACTTCATTCTTAGAAGGAACTTGAATTTATAGCGTTATAGCCAGCTGACAAGTTCAAGGCGAAGTTATTCGACGAACGCTGGAGAGCGGAACAGCGTATGGAATGTCTCGAGCCACACCCTCCTGACGTTTGGGGAAAGACTGATCTATTCTAGGTATATAAAGCATATGTAGAGGTCGCGCTAAACAAAGCTAGTTGCCATAGAGGCGTACATCGCATGCAAAATTCGCTGAAGTGGCGGCGGGTTTCATCTATTTCAACTTCCCATCGACCGAATAGAGAAAATGCCAAGTTTTATATTCAGCCAGGTCTCAGGATTTTTTTCCTCCTCCAATCTAATTCAGAAACGATTATGGAGGCACAATCGGGTAATCTAAGTGTCAAACATGAAAGAAAATATCTGTTATGATCGAAAGTTACAAGGAACAGAAGTTATCTGCAAGATGGAAATTCTTTCTAGAACGATTAGATGGGATTCCCAGTTGAATTAGATAACCTCCGTAATTGTATTTTAGGAGGAGACAATCGAAATCGCAAGGAAATGTATGAAATGGAAGTCAATTTTATGAAAAGTGTAAGAGCTTAAAAAAAGATTTATTCTGGCGCGGAACAGGATTAATTAAGCATGTTCTCAATTTATTTTCAGTTTACTTCGATATAACTTCTGAAAGGGTTCGTTGAATGCTTATACATTTCAGCATTTGAATGCATCCTTTTGAATTTCCAGCGATCGACATTCCAAACGATCGTCAACGAGAAATCGTCGACGAATATACAATGAAAAATGCAATAAAACGCACGAATTTCACGAAATCCAAAGCAATCGTCGGTTGAATATACTGTACAATGAAGATTGAAGCATTCAATAAATCGCACGAAAACTCGTCCTGCTTGACTCGTTCGCTATTCCAGGCTGCGTCGGTTTCCATGCTCATCCGTCTTCCGTGTTCAGTGAAAGCCGAGGATTTGTGAGCCTGCTGTCAGTCCATAGATCCCTGGGATAATTTGTTATGATCGGTAGTAAAAACTTCGAAGTGAGTAGATGACGTTTGGCTGCTGCTGGCGTGACACTGAGGCCATTTCCTTCGCCACGCCTCAGCAGTGTTAACACACAAAAAAATACCCGCTCATTTTTCTACGCGAGGAGAAGCATATAACGACGGGAATGGAATGAAGTACGCATTCTTGTCGACGCGTGCAAAAACGGACTCCCTTTCAGCACCCACATGTTTTCCGACAATTGATGGGATTTTTGTCATATCCCACCCGTCATTTGTTTATTTTTCTTGCGGACGTCTTGCGTGAAAAGGCCGCGGAAAACCGCCCATTGAGCGAAGGCAGGAGGGGCTTTTCGACACGAGCTGAAAGCGACGGGGCGAGGCCAATAGGAACGCAAGTCGGATGAAACGATGATCAGGATCCCTTTTGGTGTATTTTCTGCGCGGCCGGGGCCCCGCCGGGTGGATGGTCCCGTGGTGCGCGGACAATTGGCTGAATGGTGGCTGATTATGTGATGTTCCGCTGCTCGATCCCCGGCAGCCTCCGAAATCCATTTATTCGGTCTTCAGTCTTTCGGTTCACCTTGTCGGGACAGTTGATGGATGGGCGCTTTTTTTCCGGGGCTCGTCGACTCCGTTCTTTGTCCCGTCGCAGTGGACCATCGCCTCGTTTTTCTTCGCCCCCTTTGTGCGCCGCGAGTTATGCACAATCCGCAATCACGCGGGTTTTTGGGGGAGTGATTTCGCCGCGGCGGCGGTGGAAAACGGTAGACGACCGCCGCCGCTAAAGGGCTTATCCACGCTCAACCTGTCTGCTCGACTACCTTTTCCCGGCTCATGAAAAAACGAAACCAGCATTTCCGCCATCAAACAACGAGATTCCACCTGATTTAAAGCTTCTTTAAAGCCCGGGAAATCGCCATTGATGGACATGAAAACCAAACAGTTTTTTTTTAGCCGAAAGATAGCGGGTTTGCAGGACCCTCTTGCCCATTCAACAACAATGTCCACTATAATAATTGTACGACAGCCACAGCAATTGATAAAAATCACCCTGGATATGGTCATTCCCCAAACCAGGACCAAGCCTATTTGCAACGGTTTTTAAATAACGAATACCTTATTCTGAACTATTTTAAGTGCTGTATGACGCAAAATTTAAGCAAAATATGTCAAATTACATTAGGATGCCTTTCTTCCGTATAATAGGAAACATTATCATGTTTTAATCGCATTCACATGAACACATGCACATGTAAAAATTAATCCGGAAAATATAAGTTGGAACGCTTTCTTGGTAGGCGATTGAAAAGAAGGTGAATATACCGAACTGTACTGTAATTGTTTCGGTTTTCTCGTCTTAATGATTCATGCACGTTTTCTTTTTCTTCGAGTAATTCTCGGATTCTCCGGGAATGTTTTATATGCACAGAATATTTCAACAATTTGGTCGTAAGAATAATTGTGAATAAACAAAATAAAAATTGTTATATTTTGATTTTAGGGACTGTAACTGCCCTGTTCACGTAAGTTTTACTTACTTTTGGCAGATAGAACAAAATATCACAAAAGTTTTCACGCTATAATTCATTGATTACTTTCGAAAACCACATGAGAGAAACCCGCATAAAAATAGCATTTTCTTTTTGTCGCTTCAGTCAGATGGACTGGGCTCAAACTTCGACAAAAAATCTTTAATTAGGTTAAAATATAGTGGTTAAAATACTTGTTCTGATCATTGCTGACGGAATTTGTAATACGAGCACGAATTCCACGACAATTACGACGGCTTAACTTAAGTAGATTACGAGTTATATACTGTATTCATGAGAATATGTACAGGTGGACTCTCTCTACAATGATCTTGTCTGCAATTTGCACTGTACAAATTTTTTTTTTGTCCCATAGGCCTGTCTCCCCATGCTACAGTGATTTTCTACAACGACATTCTCTCTCCAACGAATTTTTTTTGGTCCTTTGAAATTTTTTTGTAGAGAGAGTCAATCTTTATATGCTCGATATACTGAACAGGATTTTTTCGGAAACAGTACAGGTGTCCAAAAAATGCGAAGTTTTCTGCGTGGAAGGAAAAAATGCGGATTATAATCAAGCAAAATCTTTTAATTTCTTCCAGTAATGTGCAAAAATGATTGAGAATGATGGTCGGGTTCTAAGGTTATGGATAAATTAATAAAGTGCTGTACATCCGGAAAATGGGAGAGAGTCGATGTTTCACCGCATGTCGTTTGCGACATTGATTCTCGGGAATAAGCCTCGCTTGCGTTCAAATCATCCGCGAGTATTTCTCGGGGAATGCAGTCTGTCCAAGTATGTAGGCCGCTTCATTGACTCATCCCCAGTATTTTATGCGTAAACCGTCAAGTACGGAAGGGAAAGTATGCATCCGCGAGGTTAACAAAATATGAGGACTCGCGGATCGGAACCACATTATTCGGTTGTCTCGGGTTTCTAACCAAATTTTCCCCCAGATCCATCACGCGCTGATTCTAATGGGACCCCTGTCAGCGACTCATGATATGACTGCCCGGTCGCGTTTACGCGCCGTGTCGGGGAAACTTGTCGCCTGGCGTGATGGATTCGACAGCACCCGCGACAACACCTGGATTCGTTTTTCTCGGATTCAGGAAGATCGGAATCTGGTGCTGGCGAGGTGAACGAGTTCCGCTTCTAACCAGGGGCGATGAATAATGGCCCGTAGACTGAGTGGGCCGCATGCTCAGCGGTTTTAAAGTCGCGGCCGCATGTCGAATCCGTGCGTCGATGACGGAGCGCGTCGGTACTTAATGGGCGGCCTCTGTGCTTTCGACATGCCAAGCTCACCCACACAGATGGCCGAGACGATACACGGGTTATATCAGCCCCGAACGACGCTGTCTTAACAAGGTGGTCCTGCTCAAGGACTCGAATCGTATGCAAATGCCTCGTGTTAGTGATAAATTCTCGCGGAGGAACGTCATATCCTCCCGTCCTTTGCAAATGCTCGGGTTGCGCTAGATCGCGTTTGCTCTCGAGTATCCGTCAACCAGAAATATCTGATTTCCCAGAGAGGCCCGATGAGCCGTTCGATCGTCCAGATTGTCTGGGACCACACGGATCCTCCATGTGTGTCTATCGCGCCTTTTCATTCATCTCGACGGAAACCTGCGACAAGCCCGTCTCGTCGCTGCTTTGTGTGTTAATCTCACACTAAACTCTCCTTTTCAATCCAATAACTGTCAAGAACTTCGACCTTTTATTCAACTATTATGCTTGAGAAAAGCATATGCCGCAAAATAAATGAGTTTGAAAATTTTTCGCCGAGTTGGGCGAGGCTTCAGGCAGAATTGGCTTATTAATAGTGTTCCGCAACCCGCAAAGCAATGAAGTTTGTTATATTTATCTGAAATTTTTGAAAGACGACGGCAGTTGAAATTACTTGATGAAAAATAAAAGTTGGGTTTTCTCATAATAAAGCTTCAGACAAAGTTTTACCTGCTCAAATAAGTTATCTTAATGTTTCCTTCTGAGAAACCTTTCTTCAAACCCACCTTTCAAATTTTTTGAAAGTCACTCCATTATAGCTGATGCGTCATTGGAAATTAACTTAATTTTTGCAAAAAGCAGAAACTTTTTAAATTCCTATCATAAAGCCTTGCAAGTAAAACCTCTCAGAGACTGCACAAAAATTATGAAACTTATTTGCTGGTCCACGGACAATTTTTTGGAAATTTCCCTGCAGTCCGCGGGCCCAAAAAGATTGGGGAACACTGGATTGGTAGGTACACTCTTTCTGATCACCTCTGGGAACATTTGAAATGAAAACACGCATTTCACGATGACTTTTTGATTAAGTGAGATTGTTGTCTTCGGTAGTATTAGCAGAAAATTTTAATGTACTGTACCCTATTTATGCAGTTATGGACTGCAACCTAAATCTGGGCAGCCATTCTTCAAGAAAATAACTGTGAAGTCCTGCAAAATGGGAAGATTTATGGGCGTGGATAAATGCGGTCTGAATAAATACAAAAGCGATAAATATTACTAGAATGCATCAAAAATTGCCGAGTGAGAGACTTTCGGAGGAAGAAGTGAGATGGTTTTAATTTTTTGGAAGCACACCTGACGGTAATTTCTTAGACAGACGTTGTATAATCTCCAATGAAGATCATACTAAAATACTGCAGTGAAAATTTGCAGGTGAGGAAGAAAAGCTGGCATAGATGTGGGTACCTAATAATTACTGCACGGTATTCAAAACGGCATGGTCGAGCTCACATGCTTAGAGACAAAATTGATTCGCGAATGATGATCCATGGACAAATCTGTTGTGTATGCCTCCGTTTATTGGCATTGCTCTCATAAAAACCGATTCTGACATGTGTTCACAAGTACTAAGGCGGCTGCGTTTTATGGTCTTGTTCTGCGTCCAATTGACGATATTTTAAACCCCCGAAGAGGAATCCGATCAATGCTGCATCGCCTGCGCTTGAACAAGAGATGCAGTGTCGATAGTCTGGAAGAACTTTTGTGACACTTTTTATGCTCTTTTGAAAGAGCCAGGGAAGGCAATGCTTGTTCTCCAAGACAATCTCGAACTTTGCGTCGAAAAGTTATGCTTTACTAAGAGATTCCCTGGTTTTCGATCGTATTGAGACGTTATCGGAAAATATGTGGTACTGCATGTATTACAATTTTATCCCTTCGAAGAAGATTTTTTTCTATTCTGAAACTGAAGAAAATATGTAGAAATATGTACTCTCCGCTTTTTGAAAATAACTTCGCTTATTTTCGAGTAGGTTCCCGACAATTTTTGATACTAATTCATGCGAACTTTTCTTGGATATTTTGGGTGTCGAATACAGCACTGTACTAAATTCCCGCTGTCATACTGCGGCGTGAGTTTACGTTCAAATTACGGGAGTACTGTAAATTGAAACATTTGAACGTCAGTACTGTACATGCATTCAAACTGAGGGTAACCATACATAATTTGATCCGCTAAGAATATTCTCAGTTAGGATCTATTGATGTTTTAAATCTTTTATAAAAAGGGGGAAGATCTTCAAGATTTTGTTTCAAATATTTCATCATTGCACGTCGCACGCGATATTTTTCGGGTAGAATTTTTTCTTGATGAAAAATTATGTGGGCATTGCTTGCGTAAGTACGGATTCAATTGCAGTTCTCAAATGATGCCAGACTTTCCAGAGCCCTCAAAAATATATTCGAAATCGGATTCGAAATCGATTTATTTGAAGGAAACAATCTGCCTCTATTATTCGAATTGAAGCCACTTTATTTTCCTCCCATCAACGTAATGTTACAGTGATCTTTCCCGTGATCAATGACTGATCCTTTATTTCAACCTCGAATAGTTTGAATTCTTCGGAGCTGCCTCAGCGAAGTTTTCTTTGTTGAGGTACTGTAGTGCATGTGATTTCATAGCAAGGGCATCTTGTTGCAGATACAGTTATGTTTTGTTTCAGCGTAATTTCGTTATTTTCTGTGCCTGGAAGTTTCTCCTGAAGAACTTCGAAGTGTTCGAATGAAGTTAATTTTAATGCACGATTTTTCTGCAACTACTGTACTGTGCGCATTTATTCGTCACGATGAAAATTTACAGAATTCGATTATTCCTGTTGAATTATTTATCATATGTTCAAATACACTTTGAGGTTGCGGAAATATAAGTATGGAAGTGTTGAAACCTTTTTATTCGCTAATAAAAGCAAATTTTGAAATTTAAACAATGTTTGACGTTCAATTATCCGGTTGGAACCAGCCACCTGAACTGCGCCTAAAAATCGTGAATTTCTTTGCTAGATGTGGTTCGGGGGTTCCTTTGATTTGCAGATTTTTTGCCGCAAAGTTTTTTCATCTATATTACCAACTGTCACTGTACCAAGAGGAATGCTGAAAGACGCAGACGAAAAAGTACTGTGTGGCCCCCGCGGAGAACCAGGTCGCCGACAAGCCATCCTGTCCCAAGTGCACGTGGTCCGACCGGCGCGAGTACCACCAGTTCGGGTCGGGGTTTTCGATCGAATCTAATTGATAATTAATGGTCAACTCCGGATATTTTGCCACTTCTCAATCCATCACCGACACCCGTACCACCGGCATCCTTTCTCAACCTTAAGGAGATGCGGCTTGCATATTTATGATCCGCCGATCCCGCGTTTGATGGAGGCGAATCGGCTCTGCTCATCAGGGCCGGGTCTGGTCTGTTCCCCGTCTCATTTTCTAGTTTCGAAGTACAGACATTATTTCACGAGCAATAGCATTTTGTTCATTTTGCTGCGCATTACACTTCGAGAGACTCGCTCACTTCATCATCATATCCTTTTTCCTTGAACAAAGTCGGTTCGTGAAGAGACACTCAATAAACTCCCATCAGTAGCCAGCCACACGAATAAAGCGGCCTACTGCAGTTGGGTAAAGGAGAGCATCGGAATATTTCAGCCAATACTTGGATTCATCGTTGCGCTTTAATTGATCTCGGCTATTTGTGCATTCTGGTGTTATAGTTGTTTTTCATGAGTCCGTATTTTCTGGTCTCACCTGATCTTGAAAAAAAAAGAGACGAAAGTCATGCAGCTCATTCGAAAAATGTAACATGACAAAGTGCCTGGAAAATGGTCTATACCTAAGATAAGGTCAAAGGATAATACTGTAATCAAGTGACCAATAATAATGGCGGAGAGAAATTATACCATAAGCCATGCGCAGATAAACCGGGGCATCATCCCGTGATGATTGATCTTGTTCTGTTATTTCATGGACTTTGGAACAATGTCATACCACTTCAAGCCGTGTTATAAGTAAAGTGATGGTTTAATGGACAGAATTTGATCATATAAAAAGTTCATAGATATATTGACAGCATTTCCAGTCGGAAATTTCAATCATCCTTGCCGAATGAATTTTCTGGTTAAGCGTACAAATTTGTGTACAGTAACCACTTGTAGATCTTCGAAATTTTAAATGGATCCCGTGATTCGAGTGTTGGCGCACCAACATTCTAAATTTTTAAAAGATATTGTACCTAAGGAAGACGCGAAACTGTTTTTTTTTTTTTTTTTTTTTTTTTTTTTTTTTTTTTNTTTTTTTTTGGAGATAACCAGAAAATGGGTGCTCGTCGTATTGAAGTACTGCAATTACGGCGTTTAAATATTTTATGAATGTAAGCTGGAGTTTTCCGTCCGAAATTCTTATTAATACTTGGGCCTTTTCCCACTCAAACGTCTGCTCGAAATCGGGGTTTGCCCGAGCGGTCTGTCATCGGTTGAATGTGGTAGAGGACTTTATTTTTTTTTCCTGGAATGTTTTCAAGACAAGTTCCCCGCAGAAGGTGAATTCAGTTGTAGCTCATTGATTGCTGATGGACAGAAATACGAGTACCTGGATACAGTTGACGGAATGCATCTATTGAGACTGCTGAGGCTCGTCCCCGCGCGGAGCAATCGAGATTCGGACGATGACAGCCGTTGTCTCGGGTATCGATGGAAAAACCTGACCGCGAGATGCTTTAATAAGGCAGCCCGAGAAAGGAATAAGTACTATCAACATCGCATCGAGCCAGCGTTGCGACACTAGTACATAACTTTTACGACGCTTAATTGACAGTTGCTCATTCGCGACTCCTGGAGAGACAAAATCGTGAGCGGTTAAACGAGGCAGTGATTTTCGACGAATATATGCGAGAGGGTCCGGAAATAGTTTTATTTTATTTCTTTTGCTCGTTTTAAAGTTTTATTGGAAAACGAATAACAAGCTCGTCGTCACGAGGGAAGAAAAACGAGCCGTGTTGCCCTCTTGTGAACGCGGATCGGGTCCGCAACGGGCCCGGGTCCCTCCGGGCATGTCGAGCACGATGTTTCCTGACACCAATAATGTATCACACGGACGCAATAAACCCCCGGGTAGGCCCGGGATGCGCTAATTACGTTATCGAAACGTCGAGGCGCCGGACATGGCGGAGCTTCCGGGGAAACGATGCCCACCCGTGATCAGTGTCTCAATCGTGTTCCATTTCCGTCGACAGGGGGGGACTCGCTTATTATTCAGTGTCGAGGCGCGACACGAGGTGTTCGCCGGGATGATCGATCTCGCGCCGTGTTGCTTTTCCACGCTTGGGTGTTTGCATTCATGACTGTTTATCTCCCTGTCATTGCTCGCCACCACAAAGTTTTTTATCCTGGGCTGCTGTCTGGGAATCAATTCACCAGGCCCGGGCTTCGTGTATTTTTTCCGCCACGAGTGCTTGTCGTCGCCTGACTTGATAGATTTGTCCCGCTGTGCCATTCACTGCTCTTTGCCCACGAAACTGACCCAAAACGAAATATTATTGCGTTTCTGGGCTGTCTTCCTGATGCTGATCGATCAACGCGTCCGGAGGAATCGCACATAAATGTTTATTCACTTTCCGACTCTTATTCCTTTTCAAAATCGTGCTTAAACCATCGCGTCATTCTCCGACCGATTTAGTAACAATGCTTGAATGACCCTATTCACTTGAGTATGAATTGCACTCCAACTTCAGAATGCCTCTCATATTCGATGACATTTCACACGTGTTTGATGGCTTCATAGATTCAGTTGCCTAGAGCAGAATTGATCATGACCAACAAATCTGTCATAGAAAACGTCTCATGAAATTTAAAATTCACAATTTGCCCTCATATTCAGATCAAGGGCACAAGATTTAATGACCTGATTTATGCTTGACTTGATTGATAACGTGGCTGGAAAATGCTGCTTCCTTGCTTCCTCAGCACCTCTCGGCTCACTCTTAGGCTTTTGCTTCTCAACGCCATCAGACACGGGTGGGACACTTGGTTGTCAAACCACAACAGCAGAGACCAGGAAAATGAAATAACTGGCAACACGCAAAATGTTACCAAACCTGGCTTAACTGCTTTGCTCCAAGAGGGAGTGCAAATTCCTTCAACAAATAAAGGGGGCACGCACGTAACTGAAGATCGTTGCCTGCGATTTTAAATATACTGAATTGACAAAAGTACGTCTTATTTTTGCAGATCACATATTTTTACCGCTTTTGAGGCACAGAAAGCATATACAGTATGTGGTTTAAAATTGTTGACATAACTGATTAAGTATACTGGACCCCCAAATAATAAATGTTTGATTAAAGAACTTTTGCTCATATCTGGTGAAAATCCCACGGTATAGAAAGAAAACTTATATTAACAAACTTTTTCCAACGAAAAACCGTTGCTTTAAATGCCGAAATTTACCTTTTAAATGTATTCATCGCGCGGTGTAGTTCTGATTTAACTGTACTAATGTTTCCCTGAATGTATAGTATGGTTAATAACTTCAATACGGAACATATTTTTTAGAAAGCACTCAAAGCAGCGCAATCAGCTGAGGAGTCATCATTTGACCATTTAAATTGTCTTTTGAATACAGAGAACAAATTCATTACTTTTTCATTAAATCCTACGGGACACTGAATTTGGCTAACTCGTATCAAGTTGACCAACTTTTGTGAAGAACGAAAGATTTATTGTACGCTGGATACATCATCAACTCCAACGAAAGGTTCTAATTTAGAGATTAATTCAAGAGCATTACATTTTTTATCCCTGTACAGGGCAGTAATTCAGATTATATTTCAGCCAATTTATCCAGAAATGATGTACACCTGATACTTATAGAATGACGCCTATCATTCGTTTTCTACAAAGTCTGATCAAAATTTAACTTCTTGGACTGCTTGCATGGAATAATAAGTAAATTCGGAACAGTCAATATGCTTGCGTGTAAGAGTATCAGTTAACAGAATTAACACAAAGAGTACAGCCAACAAAAAATATATACTGACTATCGTATCCTTGAATTGAGGCAAAGAACACAGCATTATCTAGATCAGAGGCTTCGCTACAAAAATGGATTCCGCAAGATTTTGCGCAAGTTCAGGTATTGTGTAAAGGACCCATGGCATGGGTGCATAGGGTTAATATGTACACGTCAGGAAACTTGAATTTCTCTGTACCATAGAATTCTTTACTACATGCAAGAAGCATAGATTCTGAGATTCTGGACAACACTGACAGAGTTCCCGTTTCCTATATCTGGGTTAACATGTCAGGGTTGCCGGTGACAACGATCTTATAAATGCTTTGTTAAATCCGTCCAGAAATCTGTTCGATCTTCGAAGTGCGTTTCCATGGACTTCAGTCCGTTAAGCTCGACACGGAAACTACAGAAATGTTTATAATGCACCCGAGACCTGTTTGATGTCGTAAAATGTCCGGGTGATTTGTTGCACTCTGGAAATCATGTCGGTGGTTCGGGCATCAATGTCAGAAACCAGCTGCGACCACATGATTAGGAGACAGAAAAAACAACCGAAAGCCGATGGGAGTCGCAGCGGAAGAGTTGTTCCACTGAACCCAACAAGTTCATTCAATGCAGTTCAATCACCCCATTAATTCTGATCCGCAACTCGACCCCCGGATGTAAACTCGTCTTAATCGCAGCCCTTGAAATTTTCAGACCCTTCTTCATTCCGTGGTTCGAATCCACGACGTGTGGTTTCGAGTTATGAGCACACCGTGAAACCTCTGGCACCAATGCATTATTGAAACCGCTCGGATTTCATCATCATTACTACAGTATTTTATCAATAATTATTCCCTCGGTAATACTGCATAACGCAGTCATTGAGGAAATAGTGACACTACTCGCATAACGTGCTTTGGGTTCGTTTTTTGAAAATAAGAAGTGATGACTACCGCTAAATGAGACGGGAAGAAAAGGCGCTTTCTTTCTCTTGGTAAAAATTTGGAATCACATTCCTATTTCTTCTGGTCCTCATAATACTCCATTTTTAAGGTTATACAAAACCATACTTCGCTCTTCGATGACACGTTTCAGTCCAAATAATTTTCTACGTTTGGAAAACATAATCATCAAAAACCCTCGCGCATTTCTCGTAAAATATGATGCCTATGCTTCTTTTCGGGAGAATGAAATTTCGATTGAATTCCACATACGGCAAACTTCTGCAGAGGGTGCATTTTTTACGATGCTTAGAACTACGATGCATCTTGAGGGAACCTGCTGTTTCTAAAATAAAAAATTCGCCAGTTTCGGCGAAGATGTAACTAAAGTATATTTCTTCCATTTTTTTTTTTCGAAAATATGACGTGAGTTTCCACTCAATGAAACCACGAATTACGACAAGAGAGAAAATCAACCCACGTTCACCGTCGGGGCCTCAACATAAAATGGGCTTGAACGTGGAGAAATACAGAGTAAATCATGCGCAACCAGATCAGACCAATATGCACATTTCGAGGGGTCACGAACATACCCATGAGGAATTAATTTTAAAGTTGGAGGAAAAATACGGCATTGTATTCAAAATGTGTTTGAACGATTTGTGCTCGACGTGTGGAAAAGGAAAAGGTTTTCCGTCATTTCAGCAAAATTCTTGTGAGATTAAACCCCTAATGATCCAGACAATAAAGCAACAAAGATCATTTTGTACGGAAGGCCTCAGATTGTCTTCCTCGCATCATTCTAAATACAATAATCCTGCCTTCATTTCGCTGATTTCCGCTCAAATCCAAAGTCCTGGTCCGCGACGAAAGCAGAAAAAAACTTTTTCATTCAACTGATGAAAAAATATTCTGCTTCTCATGAATTTTCGTCGTCATTCAAAATGTTCCTTTGACATTAATTTGAGATTCATAAATTTATAAGTTTCCAAATTCGTACCAAATCCACACTTCCGCGTGAATCATCCTGCCTTGAAACGTACGAGGAGCCTGGAATAACAAGGAAGGAAGATACTCCCGGGTTGTCGGTTCTTAACGAAAGCATTGTCCTTCCGGACGACGTTGACGAATGAATACCACCACGAGCCAGATATGTGTAATGGCACACCGAGGTGGATTCAAAATCAAAACAGTACTTGGAGTGGACCCCGCGGGATGATCCAGATCGCGACCGCCCAACTGAGCGTCACCCAACTCAACGCCAACAATACTCCGTGATGAGTGTGACCTAGTACAGTATTCCATTTGGAGGATTCCGTGAAGTTCTATAAATTACATTATTTCACTCATTAAGCTCACTTTCATTTCCTGTTGTTATTGTGTCGCAGCAGCAGCAGGGTATAATGATTCCGGGACGGCCTGGAGGATGTTCTTGGCCGTCAAAAAAAAAGGTTCACAATTCACGCAAACTTCTGTACATTCCTGAAAAGCAGTGGATGAAAAATTGACAGCCTACTTACTCTATTTATCTGAGTAGTACCAATCTTTTTCAAGTAAGGCGAGTGCCTCCAATTTTTAGCCTGAAGTTTGTTTAAAAAGCTATCTTAATATTCCCAGAGAAAGAGCACCATGTTTATCTGACATAAATTTCAACAACAAAATTCGAGTTTTATCTTGAATTGAACATCATTCAATTGCTTTTCAATTGAACTTCGTTTTTAAAAAATTTGTATTCAATGGGTTCAACATTTTTACGAACGGTGCAAGTACAGTATTAGGCGCACCAAAACTATAAAAAAATGTAAAAATTCCATATACGCTGACACGCACACTTCTTTTTTCCTCGAACTTTCGGAAAAATTGAGCACGGTATGGTAGAGAATATGGTATTTTCCAGTCAGAAAAATGGGCCGAGTGCTTTACTGTGCTGGGATAGGTTTTTTTTTCAATTTTGAGCTGAAAATTGGGGCGAATGTCTTACTCCGAGATATGTTTTCATCTAAATCTTGAGCTGAAAATTGGCGGCGTGTGACTGTGCTTAGTATTGGAGTAAATAGCGCATATGTTGCCATTTTCTCTCAGGGGAATGCTTTCTGTAAATGGAAGATACAGTCAGTCTGATTATTGAGCCATCAGGTGTATGTTTCAGACAGTCAGCTGTTCCGACGCCCGTTCGGGTGGCGTTCAGTTGGCCACGGCGCTCACTTGAGCCTGCACCAATGTAAAAGCCATGACGAATAGAACGTCGTGATTCATATAATACAGCCTCCTCTGCGGGAAGCACTGATCCCGTTGCGTAGTTACTGTCAATCGCTGACGCTCGGAAGGTCAACAGAAGCCGGCACGCGGTCTGCTGCGGGACTCGAGAAACCTCTCATCGCCGTCCGGTTCCTCATGACCATATCTCGGTGCTTGTCGAACTATGACAGATGCTTCGAGCATCCCTTTAGCTCCAGTTCGGGGTCCTGATGCAACCGATTGCTCTTAATGGAAGTTTCGGCTTGTTGTAATTATGGCCACGGAGACTTCACGAACCCCGGGGTTTTCACAGGGACGACAGATACAGTGACGATTCGTCCATCACGTCGGATTTCTCAAAAAGCGTTCACGATCTAGGACTTCGGCGAGATGATTCTCAGAGAATTTGGAGGGCCTATTATTAGGCAGGGAATCGCTGAAATGTCCGGAAAACGTTCAAAATAATCTTTCACGTCATTATAAATCGCACACTCTCATCCAAGACTTGCAATGAATAACTCCTCTTGGGGTCTAAACACCTTACTGTATAAATACTGTACAGTATTTCGACTTCATTGATATAATTTCAGAGGTTCTCATCCGGGGCTCCGCAATCACTCCGGGACACGAGAAAAAAATCTATAAAAATGATTATGGTGGGATAAATTGATGTCTGATATAAAAAGAAATGCATTAAGCTGTAGAATCAAGGCTCACTCAGAATTCGTGAGGAATGACGTGTCTGTAATAATAGGTACACGTCTAGAAATATTATTCTAGGTTCGGGTCCCGTCAGAGACGTTGATTTCAAACTGAGCTCCTCCACTGGAACAAATATATAACATCCGATCTAGAATAAGACGATCTGCTGCACATAGGGGAAAATAAAAATACTTCTGAAAATAAGGTAGATAAACGCCTTGTCAAGAGAGAACCCTACTAGCGTGGTGTTTTTTTTTTCTAAAGGTATTCCAGAACAGTATCTCGGTTTTATTTTCGCGCCGCTACATGAAATGAGTATGCCACTTGAATTTCTAGAATATTTCACAATTACTTTATTTCTCAAATATTGAACGCAATTTTTCTTCGGTTATTTCTTGTTTTTTTTTCCTCGGCCAGTAAAAAATGCCTAAAAGGAAGGTCACAGCGTGCATGGTATCAGAAATTTAATACAATGCAGTGCGATTTTTCGGCTGAATTTTGAGCCAATGGTTCTATCTGATTTTTTGAAATGCGAGTACTGTATATTCAATGTTAAGGTGATATAGCTGTTGTACGAATATATCAATCGAATCTTTAAAATCCTTCGTTCTTTTTGATGCTAGAAATTCGATAATCATCGCTGGCCAAAATAGTGTAACCAGCTTCTGTTGGAAATACAGCAGTACTTGTTTATTCGTTAGAGCATGGTGTGAGGAATCAAGTTATGCCTCTCCTAGTACTTGCTAGGAAGAAGTCCAGATGGATGTCCTTCAGTACACGGAGTTCGTCAGGTACCCAAATTGGCCGGGACCACTGATTTTCCAGCACAGCAGTCCGCAGTTTCGAAAGGAATGCCACCCTTTTATGAGAACTACGTTTAACCGCTGAGAGCCTTGCTGTACCAACCAAGGACCCTCATTAACCAGCATTAAAACTAATAATCGCAGCACGTAAAGACGTGGTTGATCACTGGGGTGTTGCAGTGGTTCCTAGAAAATTTCCCCCCACCTGGGCTCGTTTCTGGGCAACGCATGCATGCATAAGTGGATCACCCCCTCGTCCATTACACCACAAAGCGTGGGAAGTTGGCACTTCACAGCCGACAGTTTCCGATTGTGGCCGGATGTCATCCGTTTGAATCGGTGCTCAGTCACAAATCAGGGGTGTTAAAAAGGCGTGTCCGAATGCAAACGACGACTGTTCACTCGCAGGGAGAGATGAAAAGGCCCCAGTAACCGCACGAAACGGGCCCTCGATCCTGTCAGGCCATGAATGAGGCAGGGAATTTCGGCTGTCACAGAATTTCAGACGAGCAGCCTGGAATTTACTGCGAGGGTCCCGAAATCGCGGCTAAACTGGAGTGAGTTGCAGCGAACGCTGCGAGCAAGGTTTAATTAGCTCCGTAGTCGTGAAACCGGTGGGGTAATTAAGTCCCTTCCTCACCGCCGCGTTCCACCCACGCGTTGGCATTACCGAGATATTCAGACCAGCGAAAGAAGGGAAAAAAACCGACACTGTTTTATTCCTCCCCCATCGACACGATGATCGGAGACATGTTGAAAGAATGCGCGGTATAATGATGACGACGATGATGATGATGAAGAGGACTCCGGGAACATGCTCACTATCTCCGCACTTGCCGACAGTAGGTTGAGTTTTCCGGGGAAAATCACAGTTGCGGGTAGCCCGGCTGGAGAAACGACGACTGGTCCAGCAGCGACGTGTGGTCCAGGTTGACTTCCGGGTGCCCGAGCCCGTCTCCGAGCGAAGCCGCCATTCGCGACTGGTGCTGGAACACGAATGCGGCCATGTTGGCCGCCGCCGTCGGACACGTCACACTCGGCATCGGTCCGCAGCCTGAGGCGAAGCTCTTCAGCAACCCCGCGTCCGCCATCAGGCCTGGCGAGGATCCTGGTGACATTAGCACTTGCTCCTGGAAAGAGTAACTCGCGTTCAGATACAATCAACGTACCCGGTAACCTATAGGTCAACCCCAATCCCGCCAGCATCGAAAGAAAATGAGAATTTGGGGGGGGGACGCCACTGAAAAAATAAATCGTTGAAGTGAACTGAATGACGCGCTGTTATCCGGGCTTTTCAACCTGTGCCTGCACATCTCAGGTAGTCCATGAAGTGCAATCGATCTAAAATTAAAATGCATGAAATAATCCCTGAATTTAGAATCTGTGCATTTAAAAATACAGTAATATGTAATTCGCGCCAGTCAAAGAACGAAAATTAACTACAAATATATTGTTTTATCTAGAAACGAATAAATCAATAATTCAACTGATGGACTCTGAGACTCTCCTGTCGGAAGTTTTCCCTCTGTATCTGGATATGTCATGGCTGTGGCTCCGCGGACATTTAAGGGAAAACAAACGAACAAAAATGTTTGGCTCGAATAATTTGAATGCACAAAATACCGAAAAAATGCCGCGATTACTACGTAAGGCACAGGAAAAATAATACCCTTCCCAACTTACATCACGTGAGAAGAACCCAAGGCCTCTGCCATATATAAATCAGTTGTGAAAAGAGCTCCACGAATAAAACATGTTGAGAAACGAAACTAGCATTTATGTGCAGGGATTGATGACGCATTGCATGAGAGGTACATTTGTTCCTTCAAATAACTGGAACCACAACGCAACAATCGCAGTAGATCACTCAAGACACAAGATGGTGAAATCCTTCGCGTAATCGTCACCATGCAGGATTTTACCACGTGCTGGCACAGACTTCTGTCTATTGAGCGTCATTTCTATTATCAAAAAAAATTGCGTCATCTAAAAAAGTGCTAATAGGATCTCGGCGCAATATTTTTCGAATTATTTAAAATAATCAGGATTACTCTGACTGAAGCGAAAAAGGAACCCGAGAACATAACAAAATCATTTAAAATTGCATCACCGAAGGTGACGAAAAAGCTTCACTAAGAATTTGAAATCAATCTAGTAGATGCTGTGAAATGCTCATTATTAAGCTCAACGCAATATTCACACGAAAGTGCCAGTGCGATTTTATTTTGCAGTTGTTTGTAGACAGATTTTCTTGAACATGCATGATGCAGAACCGTTCTAGGTGTTAGCAACTTTTTGAATGCACTTGTTAAGAGTCATGGATTAGAGGTGTAAACTTATTTGGTTGTGTAGACACGTGTTATTCTGCCATGAACATTTACAACATAAACATATATTTTTGTCGCTGACGAATTCCCACTTGAATGAGTCTTAGTGATTCAGGTCATGAATTATTCTTCGAAGTGGCCGTACTTCTTGAGGTCTCAAAGTTTTCAGGTTTTTCACAAGTCCAAAACATATGAAAAACCAGAGGAAGAAGAACATGGGTATCGACGAGGCCGCAATATTACACTCTAACTCACCTGGAGAAAGAAGCTAATTCGAAATTCGGAATATTTCGTGCCGTGATTGAATCTAAAAATCTGACCAGAAAGTGTATGAACTGCTGCGTTAATTTCATTAAAATGATCATTGAACGCACTGAGTCGTGACGTTTTAAAACCGTTAATTCCCGTCGCGACGTGGTTATATGTCTTCTGTTATGGCTCCCTTCATTTTAACTTTCCAGTGAAACCCACCAGCATACGATTAATGCAAAGCCTCTCAGCATTTGCACATGAATATTCTCGAACCATTGATTACTTTTGGACACATTATTTCTAGCGATGAATGCTAGAAATAAGCACGTGTGTAAAAGTTGAAAAGATTTTTTGGAAGCCCGGTTATGCATTCTTTTACTCTATATGGACTCTGCGGGAAGGGGTAACGAATTTTGTGATTTATATAGCCGGGATCATAATTTTTGGCGAAGGTTCGAGAGAAAAAACAGAAGAGGCCATGAAAATTTAATGTTCTATGAAACGAAAAGGTCCATAAACAAAATAGAACTTACCAATATTCATTGTAAAATAGGTTTAAGATCTTCGCGGAACTGAGAATAGAATCGTAGACCTGCTGAGAGTTGGACATGAGAGTAAATATGAATTGCAAGGCTTTCAGAAAAAGTTCAGAGATTTCGATTTCACTTCAGATAACATCCAGCAGTATAGGGCGCATCTGAATTTTAGGGTGCACTTTTTGGGAAGCGAGTGGGCCATTATAAAAGACAAAATATGATGGATATTTTGCATCGAAATCATTTGGATCATAGAACAAAAAGCCTGTTCGAACTCATGCCAACATATCCATCAATTGTATGCGCCTATACGGCATGCGTTTTCAATAACCCAGTGTTCCATAGAAGAACTTCCCAAGAAACCCGCGTCTACTCAAAGGAAATACAAATCTAAAAGTATTGAATTATCATTTAGAAGAAGGATCTTCAGACGAAAAAACAAAAATACTCCGAACAGTATCATTATTCCATGGTATAAAACTGTTGGCTGATGTTTTTTTTCTCGAATCCCCAAAAATAATTTTGAATGCATAGAGTTGGCCCAAGCGATACCACCACAGAATCATTATTATTCATTTTTGCCAAGGGTCCCGTGGGTCGAAAAGGTTGACAGACTTGGGGAGTGCACGAGAATGTAATCGGAGATGCGGCTGGGTCAGATTTATTGTACAGTATCTGCAATTCCAAGACAGAAAGAGCCATTTCTCTCGCGCACGGTCTCGACTGCGGATGAACACGGAATCCAAGCCGCGTGATTAAGGCTCCTAATGGAAACTGTTTTTTCTGGAATCGAAATTCTTCCTTTCGCGTCGTTGGGACGGAAAATGACGGCCTCCGCAGGCTCATCACACATTCCTCTGCGCGTAGTAGTCCACCGGGAGGCGGATTTTTACGGCATGCGACAGTAACGGCGGCATGACCCAGCGTGGGCGATACAAGATCCGGCGGCGTAATAAGATATTCCCGTGCGGCGGCACCGTGGGCGTCAAGTGCCGCCGATTAAGCGGAGAAAATGCCGCCGACGGGGGACAGAGGCTATCGTAACCGGACACTGGATGTACTCACGAGAGCGATGGAGCGGGGTGGCATCGGCAGCTGCGACAAGGAAGAAGAGCCGGCGTGGAGCCCGAGCGGGTTCATGGCGGCCGCCATGACGGACGAGGAATGCACGTCGGGAGGCTTGAGATGCGTGGCCTGGCTCGACGGAATGCTCGCCAGCGGGAACCCCGGGGACGAAGTCGGCGGCGACGACGCCCGCATCGCTCCTACCGGCGGCCCGGGAATCGCGTAGCCGCTGCTGGGTTTCAGGGACTCTCCGTCGGTCGACTCCGAGCTGGAGTCGATCCCTGACCCACATCGGGTCAGCGAACCGTCTCCGTGCTTCTCTCCGTTCCTGTGAAAGTGAGAAAGGGATCCTGTTAAATCCTCGTACCGGAATTGGGGGCGACCCCCAGCAGACACTTCATGAATCCCCGACCACCTATCGTTAAATGGTTATGTATGCACTGTGCAAAGAACACGTGATAACAGTATTATAACTGCCATGGCAACTTAAAGAAACAGTGCCGGATTATGTTTATAATTCAGAAATTATGTAATATATCGAAAAATCAAAGTCGGAGACAATAATCGGAAGCCCACCCACTTTTCAATTTTTGGCGAATATTAAACCATCCAGCGGTGGTAGCATGCAAATATGCCCATGTGGATATTGAAAATTGACAATCAGCGAAAAAGCTGAAACCTAACGCTGACGAAACCATGCGACTTCAATCAATGCACGAAACAGTGACTACCGTGCTACCGCCGAAGCTTCTTGAAACAAATCCTTATTCGTTGATTCAGAAAATTCTCCAAATAAAATTTTAAAATCTAATACAGTACCTAGACAGTACTGTATGTTGAAAAATGAACTCAGGAGAAAACATGAAGCCTAACCATTTTTATTTTATTTTTATTTTTGGTGAACGGATTTCAAATGACCACTATTTAAAAAAAAAACATGCCTAAGTCCGCGTCGATGTTCCTGGAGACTTTCACTGCCGCCGTCAACAAATTTGTACGTTATGCAAGGTGTTTCGAATAGTGGTACGCGACTGGCACGTGGTATTGAAATTTTTATGGAATCGAGGTTAAAACTGCGAACCATTCGTCCGGCGTCATTGAAACTTGAAAATTTTGGGATAAGATCTGTTTTCAGATTTTATATATTGTCAGCTTTTGTTCTCCATCATGTTGGCCTTAATTTAAAATCAACTGACAGTACATACACCTGAGTCGATATGAGGTCAGCAATCGTCTCAAATTTATATTATAAAAGCTGCGTTGACGAAATTTTGAGAATGAATAGTTCCGGGGAACAATATATCCCAATTATGCTATAAAAATAAGACTCCATGAAAGAGAATTAAGGTGTTGCTCAATCGCTGCACACGCATGTGTGACTTCACTATCGTATTTAACCGTTCATGCTTTTTAAAACATTATTCGTAATTTTTCTTCGTGTAGATACAACTCACGAGGAACAATCGTGACATTGATCAGCAGCATTTTTACAGATTTTGCAAAAGTTGTTTAGCAACACTGTATGTTGAAGCTCTGTTAGTCTTTTTCAACGTGGAAAGTAAAAAATGTCACCACCTAACGATACCTTGCACTTCGCGGTGAAGGATCGTCATGTGTAATTGAAGATACATGGTAATGATCATTTGATAACCAGTAAAAACATAAAATGATTGGAAGCATTTTGCATGTCCATTCCTGAAATATCTCGGAAATAATGATCCGTTTGTCCGGTAAAATGCAATCATAGACTAATAATAGGAACTATAATAATGAGTAATGAAGTTTAGAAATTATGAAGCCCATTGCGGCATTCATCAGTTTAAAGGTTATCCAGGTTGAGGGGGACCGAAAAGTAACTCGGCGGTTTTTTACGATCCTGACATTGTTTTAGTTTCGTTGATTGCCGGCGTGTCACAGTATTTCTTTAACGAAGACCTGCCGGAAGAATGGCCAAGAGATGCCCAAGTATCCAAACAACTATCAAATCAGTATCCTATTCCATGACATAAAGATAGCCACGATGATAATTGAAAAGCTGAACTATCTTGTGGCCCGTTCGAGCCAATTAGCCGACCCATTTCGAGCTAGCATCGTTTTGATCTGTCCAATTATGACTCAACTTTCATTGAACGTACGATTCGTCTTTCGTACACAGATCAATAATCTATTTGAGACTGATTCAATGATTTCAAATTCCAAAACAGAACGAGTGATCACTGCACGTGTGATCTTTCCAGAACATCGATGAGTGCCTGGATGCGATTAAATAATTCAAAACAATAGGTTCAACATAATCCAGATGCAATTTGATCAAAGAAATACAGTACTAAAAAGAGGCATATCTTTCTCGTCAAGTGCACCTTCGAATTGAGTCAGTGAGTGAATTTCCCTGAAGAAAATATGGTTCTAGTGTCATGCAAGATTTTGAAATTCTCCACACAGGATCGAACACAGTATCATGAAAACTTGGCCTGCGGCGATTTCTACTTTTAACATTTTATAACAAAATATTAGAGGCCAAATTTCTTTAAAATTGAAGTCCGAGCAGTCTGCTCCACAGCAAGGGTTTTTAACCATTTACAAGCGTAATACAAGTGGTACTTAAAGAGACACTTGGCAGATGGTGTAGAATGCTTCCAGGAAACGAGGATTCCATTGCAAATGAATTTCTGTGCCCCTAGAATTTTCTTGGCATATCTCAAAAGAATGTGTTATCACTGGTGGTTTACAACTAGTGATAAACAAGATTTTTGCTAATTGTTTGGCCATTCCGATGGTGGTCCTTGAATACTATTGCAGATGTCACGTTGAAACTGCTAGCATCATCTGGAGGAAGGTTGAGCGCCGTGCTCTGCAATTCTCCTCAGCGATCTCCGAGAAATGGAAAGCTTTCTCTTTTTGTTTTGTCTCCGGGAGATCATCTGCCTATTTCATTGAACGATGCACTCAGAATTTGAGGATGGTAGTCTGAAGGGCATCCTTCGGTACACCGATCCAGTTGCCCCCCGGGGGGGGGGGGGTAGGCAGATAATTTATCAAGCAAGATTAGACAGCCATTAGGCGGCCGGAACTGACATGGGAAGGCGAACGGGTGCAATAAGGACGGCGTCAACAACGGCAATTTCCATCGGCTCCCCCTCCCGAGGCTACTGCGCGCGATTAATCTTCGCGTAACTGCGAATGTTACTGATCCATCGCGTGTAGCCATGGTTACATCCAGGGCTGGTTGGGAAAACCCCGCCCCGGGTTCCCGACTCCCCTCCTCTGACACGAGCGTTGACTTTTCCCGCAAGCAAGGCTTAATGACGAGTGAAATTAGGGCGACTGCGTTGGCGAAGCGGCGCAGGGATTCGCGGTGCAGCCAGTGATGGCGGTCGGTCCAGTACTTGTTTATTGCGCCTACGATTCCTGGCTCCGGCGTCATTACGCACGCGGCCTCGAACCATTATCCGCATTACTCCGGATTCATCAACGGAACCTTTCCATGGCTCGATGCTTTCGGTTCTTTTTATGGGCATTCGTGCGAACTTTCTTGCCATCACCATATCGGCAAAAAAATTAATAATGTCCTCCTTTCTTCGCGATTGCCTCGAAAAAAATCAAATCCTTTCGAATATAATTTTACCCCTACGCTGGGGTATTAGCGTCTATTTTTTTCAGCGAAAGCATCACGGATGAACTCCAATGGTAGTTCTTTTTCTTTTATTCGTGAACTTGAATTTTAAAAAACGAAGCATTCATTTTTACATGATTGTAAATCGTCAGCGGACAGTTCCGGTGAATAAAAATCCACTCTTGAGCACATCGCGAGTGGAATCCAACAACATTTTTTTCTTCAGCTCAATTTTTTTGAAAATTATACAAACAGATTATTTTTCGAGGGCCCTAAATTGAGTGCACAGTACTGTACTTCCAAGGATTTTTTCCGGCATTGTTGATGTCCTGGACACGTAACGTCAAGACTTCAAATAAACGAATCAAATTAAGTACGAAGTTGATATTTCCAAATAAGGCAAAACGGAATGGTTAAAATACTTATTGAGGGGACCATTGAACTGCAACTACAATTCTGATCGTACCATAAACCAAAATTTTGGTTAGATTAAACTAGTTCTAATCTCGGAGAAACATTGTCTTGGCCCGGAAAACAAGACAAAATCAACTTAATCCATAAAAATGATTTTTGAGGTATAAGCGGCAAAAATATGAATCAGAAAAGTACTTCGTCGGATGTTGATCCTTCTCCAGTGGAGAGCCGCCTCAGAATCAAGCTTCTATCGAAAAACTAAGTGGCACTTAAAACCGAAAGAGGCTGTAAATTCGATATTCAAGCGGAAGGTGGCCTGTTTGACCACAGTTTTGAAACCCATTTATCAGAGAGTAACTGATGTAAGAAAACGCGATTACGTTTTCATCTCGTGTATTTTTACTCGATTCCACAACCCGATCCTTGTGGTCGCTCCAGAGATACAATCGAACCAAGTTCCCAAATCTGGTACCAAGTACTCTGAAATAAAAAACTCGACGCATTAAATGCGCAAGTTTAAAGCGTTCTGAATTACAATTTATCTAACCTCCCCTCTTCATCTGCAACTTTTGATCCAACAAAAACCGAGTAGTCGCGCGTGAATTCAAGTACACATTGGTACGCCGGTAAGTTATGAATTATTCTAGCTCGATACTCAAGAAAGTCCTTTGAAACCCAAATATCTTCCCCTACTAAAACGAACGATTCCAGTTAAACAGAAGCGACTCGAGCATTTGCTTTCGTCAGAGGTTACATGTGGTCAGCGTTCAATATCTCGAAGGATCTTTAGCAATACAGGCACATTCTGTCAGCTACTGTTGGATGTGTATGCAAAAACCATTTTGCATTCACAAAAATAGCAACGGTACTCAGATGTGCCTCAATTTTTTTGTGAACGTCAGTAGAACCAAATCTGTACAAAAATTTCAGACTCACTCTAAATTACCTTTTTATGCAAAGGTTGATAGATCATCCGATTTCACATGAATTCTATTCAGTCACCTAGTTCTTACTCGATTATTTCAATGAGAAGTCTTGTTGAATAGGTTTACCCTGAATATCCAATACAGGACAGTATCTGAAAAATAAATCATCAGTAAAATGTTGAGATTCGTCATTTCTCAGTGATGGGCTCCTAAGTTCTGATTATTTTTGTCAGATTAATGATGCCAATATGCTGCTGCCAGATATGCAACATCTCATCGAAGCGCAACCTTAAGAAGCATTGTTCAACTGTACTCAAGACGGTTTTCATTCATAAGTTTGAGTTCGTGAGACTCGGAAGCAATAAATTCAAGATTATATAAAAAGTATGGCGCCATCAAATACAACACGCACTTCTCCCTTTAATTGCAAAAAATAGTTACTATTTTACTTGAATTCGGGACGCATTTTTCCCGTTAACTTTTCCTTAAAAATCAGGTGGCGTCTTAGATTTGACGGCAATGTACTGTTCATGTTTACTCCTGACGAACAGGAATTAGGTTAATATAAATTTTGCTACTATTCTGACAAGTGCCTCTGGCGAAACAAAATGGTCGAAAACAAAATTCAGAGTCAGCCAAATTTAAAGAAAAACTACTGCGCCTTTTATTTTGATTGTGTTGACTATCGAATGTCCAGCGCACGTCGGGAAATTTGATGCTGATTTTTTGCGTTGTTTCTTGCCGTGTTTTTTTTTTTATTCAAGCTACAAATTCCTGTTGTGAAGCACATGCAACGACAAAAGCGTCAACTCACGAGTCTTTGTTCTGCTCGGCGGCGCGGTCTCGTTGGCGACGATTCTTGAACCAATTGGAAACCTGGGTTGTGGTGAGCCCAGTGGACTCCGCCAAATCTTTCTTCTCCCGCGGGGACGGGTAAGGATTGTGGTGATACCACTCCCGCAACACGTTCCTCGACTTTTCTTTGAAGCAATAGCTGGTTTCCTCACCGTCCCAAATGGTTCGCGGCAGCGGGAATTTCCGGCGGACGCGGTAGCGCCCCACAGCGCCCAGCGGTCGTCCTCGCAGCCTCTCGGCCTGAAAAAAAAAGGAAGAGAAAACAAATGTATATACTGCAGTTTGATGATCTTCTCAACAGATATGGATTCCACGTTTCATTAGCTTCATTCCCGAAACGTGCTTTCCCCATTTTCTGATGCATTCGGTTCTGAATGGCTGACGTACACGTATTGCACATGCACGTCGTTTCTTAGTTCCCCCCTTTCCCCCCAGAAATCCGTCAATAAATGTTTATTAATATTCAAAAATCGGAAGGAATAAATTCCTGAAAACTTCTCTTCGGGGATCAGGTTCGGTTTAGTTCAAAAAATACTGCATATATGCAGTAAATTTCTCTTTCTGTTGTCAAGAATTCCCCCCCCCCCCCCAGCTCGGTGTACGATTTCTTCAGTAATTTTTCATCGGCATCAATAAAAAAGAAAGAAAATGTATAGAATCTTCTTCTCTTCTGATTTGAGGTTTTTCTTCATATCGTTCATTCGTTGTTTGAATTGAAGCGTAGCAAATTCAATTTAATTTTCGTGCTGCCAAACGAAACACCGGTATCTTCCGGAAAATTGCTCCACGTTGAAATGAAAGCAGTGCCGAACAGTTATCAGCATGCTGAAGTGCGTTGGCTTAGAACATTCATGTTTATTCCGTTATTATTGGAAGTCTTTTGACCAAGTGATCCGAAGCTAATCTAAAAAGAGCGACAAAAATGTAAGCCTTCGTCCAGCAGTTCTGTTATGCTTTTTTCACATTCACGTGCCATTGAAAATAAGAGGAATGAATAATTCGTCGGCTAATTGCCAGAGAAGTACTTCGAAATTCAGATGATATGGGCGTTTTTCAACCGGTATTCTGCGGATCTGAACATCACTCGGAACTTACACGTACAGATTTGTATGTCCGCAGGGTAATTTTCTTTTCACTGTAATGTCCTTACTTCTTCCGTTAGCGAATTAGCAGGTCAAAAAATTATTCCAATAGTAATCAACACATTGAACATTCCCGTAGTTATACGGATCAAGTAGGCTGGAGAACACTGGTTGGTCTGCATCACGCAGAACATTTTTTTCCTTCGGACCACTAGCTCGAGAGCATCGAATAAGAGAACCGACTTCTCCACATGACCATGTATTCAAACGCTTCAATACATGCATAACCGTTTGACTACATGATATACAGCACTCTTAATCCGCTTTTTCGATTGCATCCCGAATTGCTGCGACTTGACGAAAGATTCAGTCAGAGGTTTGTTGTAAATGTCATGCCACCGGGACGCATACGTACTGTAATTATTATATTGTACTGACTGAAAAAAATACGAAAGAGGGACAGATGGAATTTTTCTGACGATATCCGATACAAAACTATTCACTCAACAACTATTCGTTATTCACTTCACTATTCTTTTTTCTAGTCCCGAGAAACCTTTCCCGGGTATCACGGAGAAAGAGAACGAAACAGTCGTCGGCAACAGCAAGGAACTCACAGTAAAATTCTTCATCGAGTTTTTCATGAATTAATTTTCAAAATTATTTCTATCCTTTTTGTGCACAGCCATTTATCAGTTTTTCAGGGAATTTCTTATGAAGCATAAATTCTGTACCAGTCGAATTTCAAATTCTTCACCGAATTTCAGTGACATGATTTTTTCCTAATGCGAAAACATTTGAGTGGTTGGAAATTGGTTTTATCGCTTACCGCATATAAGATGCATCGTGACGGCGAAAGATCACTCCTTTTTGAAAACATTGCATTCAATAAGAATAATCCAGTCTGCGTGGCGTATGAAAAAAATAAGTTGCACGAGTTTATCATTAATATTTTCCATTATAAGTCAGACGATTCTTTGACCAAGTTAGTTTATTGAATCAACTTCTTCGAAATTTCTGTCGCGGCACCAACAAATCTTGAAATGGCACCCAAAGAGCCAAGAGTACATGGTAACTACGTGAAGACACAAGATCTTCATATGCGTGAAAAAAAGCAGAGAAGCAAGTGAAAGGCATTTCCGTGGTAAAATCAACTGCATTTCCATAATACTGTAGAGTAAGTGTATGAGAAAGTGAATCGGCCTCGATTTGTTTATAATTCAAGCAACGCAGCAGCCCAAAACAAAGTCGTTTTCATCGCCGATCAAATCAAATCGGCCAACTCCTTTCGACCAAAAGTGCCTTTTTCTTTCTATAAAACTCGAGCGGAGACCGTTCAGCCGTTAGCATCCCCGCGCGTGGTGCCAGTAGGCTGTGTGCAAAAAAGATGATGACCCTTTTCCGTCGTCAAATCGGACGCCCCAATCTCCGATGACAAGATACACAAGCGCTCGGTCGTTTGCCCGCGAGCATTTCACACTCCTCCTGACATGCGGGTGACAAATCCTCGGCTCTCGATTTCCGGGGGGCTGCAGTAAATGCGCAGCCGCACGTAAACGGGTACCCGAAGGAAAAGAAAACCCCTCCGCAACCCAAGAGCGTCGCCCTCACTGCAAACTTCCCGAGACGGACCAAACAACTGTTTGTACCCGGGGGTCGACTGAGACGGTTTTTGTTCCCGCTCGCGCCACTTGCTTTTGTGTGTCTCTCGTCGTCGAGGAAAAAGGGATCCGGGTCTATTCAGGGTTATTTGGACCACAAGTCGTTTTCCTTTCCCCCTTCGAGCGCAAAGACAAAGAGCGCCAATCCTTGGTGAGTCGTTTTTGCTCAGCACAGTAACTCACCAGCTTCAAACACAGCTGTTTTTAATATTCCAAGGGGGGAGCTGGGGACGAAGGTTTCGGGGACAGAGCGGACCGGAACCCGAGAAGTGCCAAGGACGAGTGTCCGCGGGAAGAAAACAGGAAACGTCTTTCCATCGACAGGAAATTTAAGGCGTCAAGGGGGAGGAGGGCAGAAAAAACCCACGCGTTTCGTATCGGTTTCAGCACTGGCCCAGGAACGCGAATGGCTCGAGTCGAACCCGACAGGGCACTCATTAGCGTCGCCTTTGCACAGCGCGTCAACAGCTGCTAGGGAACACTCGTGAGAACTCGCCAGTAAACAAAACGGTGTCGAATTACAAAACCTGGGGAAACAAGACGGATTCGGCGCGCGAGGAATCGAACAACTCTCTGCCAAGTCCCGCGTGAATCCTTCACCCGCGTTCTAGACGCCGAAATTCCGATCTTCGTCCAGAAAATCACTGAAATCGCACGCATGCCGGCCACCACCCGCTTTCGTATCTAATCTCAATCCTGAGCCCGTTTTAGAAAACAACTCCCACCTTTTGATTGTGAAACGACGTGCCTCGGATGAGAAAAGGGGGATACACATTCGCGGGACGTACACACTGATATCCCTTCTCGCCTTCATTTGAAATGCTATACATTAAAAAGGTTGCTTTTTGGAAATTTTCGTTTGGTGTTTTTGCGCAGCATTATTATTTCGACAGGATTCCTTTCTCACTGCACGTTTCTGAATCTCGAATTTCTCCAGCTTGATGCTTGAGTTAGCAGCAATATTTGTTACCCTTTCAACGCTTTCTCCAAAGTCGTCTTCTTCCTTTCGCAATTTTAACTCACGCAACTTTTTCATCAGCGGTCTTTTCTTCCGCCACGTCGCCTCTTTAAAAATTATTAAAATAATTAGAAACGATGACGAATGAGGCATCCACCCAAGACTTCTGCATTCGTTCAAGAGGAAGCGTCCTTTTTTTTTATCTGGAACAATTCCAACTTCATCCACAACGGCTTGAAGAAAGAGCATGAATCAGCTGGACATTGTTCGAAAAATGAACATAGCCCGTCAATTTGTGCTTCGTGTTGAGAAAATAAATAAATTTGCCTTTGGCAAGTCGGAATTGACTCATCACAATGATTCATCCCTTATCGAGGACCATTGTGTCAGCAGATTCTGTGATAGCGAAAAAAACCTCTCAGTTTTTCGGAGATTTCGGACTGCTTTCGGGTATCGAGCGCATTCCGATTTTACGCAGCCATTTCAGAATCAAACAGCAAAATCGGCACCCAAGAAAAAAAGAAATATCTGTTGAGAAAAATTGACTGTCTATATTCTGCACGACTAGAAAGCTTATTCATTCCATTTCAATTCGACCAGTGGCAGGACTACGCATTGAGCCAGATTGTCTGGCTTCGCAATTAGAATGCCAGTGTGCAAATCGAAGGAAGATCCATTTGTTGCACTTTCAGACGCTAAGGAATCATTCTTTTTTCGAAATCGAGGGCATATTCTAATACAGTACATCACTGTACGTAAACTCCACAAATTTTACTACGAATATACCATAGACTAGTGTCCCAGTCACTGCGAAGAACTCAAGCGATCTAAGGAATGGGGTTGCTGGTGCGGCCTATAATTAAATGCATATAAAATTTTGAGGGAGCAGTGCGTACCCTTCCACAGGAGCGCAGCGAGATTTCATTATCAACACCGGCTTACGCTCACTGCAACTTATGCGCATGTGTTCGAGTATCGGGTTCAGTCGAAGGAGTCTGGCACGTGTGTGCCTCGGAAAGAAGACCGAAAAATAAAAGCTTTGTTTATCGTTTTGCCGAGTGGAATCCGAGCCCTGTACTGGCACTGGGTTCGCGAAGTCCCCGCCGGTGTAAATTCCCGTCACGGCTCCAGACGGTGAAGCAAGCGCGCCACTCGGCGAGCCTTGTGGCAGGTTATCCGCTAATTAGGTACGGACCAACCCCTGGGGGTTGATTGAGACGGTGCACTCAGCAAATAGTGCACGCGTACCAGACAAGCTCGTTATCACCGCCGGATTTTCTCTCGCCCTAAAAAACCCTATCGAGACCCCGATTCTCGTCGGTTATCCTCGAGACCAGATTCCGACCCGACGCCAGTGGCAAAAAAAACAGGAAGCAGAAAACAAACTGCGGAGCACTGAAGCACAGGACATACATATCTGATCGACCCATTCAGTTTGAATTTAACCACAGGCAAGATTGCATTGATCCAGATTACATCAATTTGAAATAAGACAAAAACTTTAAATTCAAAAAATCACACATGCTACCTGTCATGGGTAAAGAATAAAAAAAACCATTCCTTGAAGTTTCAAACTGCAAAAAAACGACCCGTTTCTAAATTCCCGAAATGTCATTGTTACTGTCTTTCAGAGTTTAAAAATTGAGGATACATTGAGTTTTCATAATTGCTTTTTCATTCTGGAGATTGAAATCAGAACAAATCTGTTACAACATATATTGTTTTACTTGGGACTTGAATACAGTAATTCTAACATTGACAGCAAACGGTCATGAGTCACGTTTTGTATAGTGGAGTTCTACCAAAGTTTCACATCGAAAAATAGGTGTACAGCATTTGACATGCCCTGGGACAACACCACTGGCAAGAAAAACGAGACCTGAGAAAAGCTTCCAAAACATTGGGTTCAAGAAATGTTAATGAATAAAAACGAAATGTGAATCAAGCACGAGTTACAGGTTACGGAGATATACGACGGAATTCCTTCAATGGAAAGTTTCCTTGAATTCCACGTCGAAAAAGATGGAATTGACGTGCCCTGAAGACAATGTCAGTCGCGAAAAATAAATTAAGAGACCTCGGTTTCTCAGAAGTTCGAATCATTGTAACTCGATGGAATGCAATTTATATGCTTAAATCGTGAGTTAAATTACAGAAGAATAATGGAACAATTTATTTTGAAAATTTTCGCGAAAGTTTCATGTCGAAAATATACGCAAGTGATATCCGACCGAAAACAGCGCCAGATGGCGAAAAACTGCGCTTACACCTTTGGAACTTGAATTAACGACTGAATACATCAGAGCTATTTATCGATCAGCCACGAGTCCCCTTTGTTGTAATTTTTAATTTATAGAAATAATACTGTACTTCCAAGAAACTTTTGTCGACGTTTTGCATCGCACAAAAAGGCAAGTGAATTAGTTCTGAAATTCTGCGGTTCGACCTGACAGCGCCAGCAGTGAAAAATCACACAAAAGCAGAGAAAACCTCGGTACTGTACTTGCAAGCCTTGAACTCAAATGGAACTGTCATAGAATCGAACCTGCATAGCATTCATACATGCGTCAGGGTTACAAAAACACCTAACGGAATATTTTCTAACAAACGACGCCAAATTTTCGCTTACACGCGCAGGTGACATTCGCGCTGAAATTCCGCAGTACGAGTGTACGACGTAACAACAGAAGGAATTAATGTCACAGTCCTTCGGAATCCGGATTCGGGCCAAACGCTGACTTCTTCTCTGCGCCCACTAACACAAGAATTCAGAACTTGGACCTGAAAAAATGTACCAAAGGTTAGCTGTAACCCGGCCAACCCGAACAATGCTGTGAAGGTTCAATCGTGTGTATTTTCCCGCCGGTAACGAGCAGAAAATAGCTGTCAAGCGTCGGAGACTTGAGCTCTTGTCTTTTATCTGGAATTACTTGACTTTTAAAGAAATATTTTCCTAGTGACGAATTTTTTTCCTGGAAGAAGAGAATCTTGTCATTTAAATCGTGTTTGTTCGTTCGAGAGCTGAAACTATTTTGCAAACTGTTTCGCATTGGAAGAGAGAACTTCGAAGATTTCAAGCGTTTTGATTCGGGGATAATTTACTGACAAAAGGAAAACTGAAACGTTTCAGCCACAAAAGTAACAGGATAGAAATGCACAGTATTCCATCAGTGTGTCGAAAAAACGTTTATTAAGAAACGCCGCAACAAAATACATAATGAATTGAGAAAAACAGTCTGTCACTTTTTCATTGCAGTTATTTTGCCAGATACCAGATTTAACCTCATTCCAGTAAAAAGCATCCTAAGCGAATTCTTCATTTGTAAAAATATTTGCTTAGTCCGTCGATTGCAGGATCATAAGCTCAGCGGTTTTGACAGCTTTTGTTTTGGAGTTATTTCCGAGAAAAGTTTCTGTAGCCAGCAATCTCACACTTCAGTTTGCCCGATAATTTTGGAAATTGCATTCGGAGTATTCCATTTTTTAAAATCTTACTGCAGTGATTTGAAGACAGACGCTTTGCTTCATGTACCACGTATTTTGTACCCAACGAGTCCTTAACTTAATGCCTGTAAGTAAGCTTCATCACGGCTTCATATTCAACCAAAAGATGCGCCAAATACTTCAATAAACCATGGTCCCAATAGGTCAAATCCTTGAAGTTGGAGTCCAAGTGTGACACTGACAGTTAAAACCCTTGAGATTTTTTCTCGCATTCACGATACACCTCGGTGTACCACCCGGCAAGTGCCAGTCTGATCTTAATTTGAGGATAAAGGAGTCCACATTCAACACCTCAGATTTATTTCATATTCTATTGCGTGTACCACGTGGCGAAGTACCACCAGGGTTAAAAAAAAAGGAGAGTACCACAGGTGAAAAAGACCCGCGTCTCGACAAGGAAAAGAAAAACACCTTCGGGCTGGGGAATGGACATTAGACAGACGCGGAAAATCGAGCGTGTCGACTCGAAAACCCCCGGGTTAAGAGACCATGAAACGGTTCGAGATCGGTGAGGGATCAGATGCGACGCAATTGTTTCTTGTCGACATCGGGGCGTGACTATAGAAACCCTTTTTCTTTCGGGTTCGGAATCGTGGGGAACGTTTTCTTGGCTCGCGCGCATCATGTCACCCTCATCCTTCACGAGGTACCTCAAGCGCAAAACGTGACGGAGATCCGAGAAAACGCCCGGAACGAAGTGAGGAATTGCCACGTTGTACTTCTCGTTGACTGATTTTCAACACGAATGGCGATTCATTTTATCGTTTGTTCTTCAACAAATAACTCCGTCTCGATGTGAGTCGAGGAAAATTATTTTCCCCTCGAAGACCGGCGTTCCTTTTCAACTCATGACGATGAAGGAAACAAATTTATAAATGGTATATCCCTCCGAAGCTTATCCGAGATTATTCCAGAGAAGAATTCACACCCGGCCAGTTTTCCTCATTACAACATTTTCATTTTGAAATTGCTGCCCGTAATATTTTTGTATTTCAGAGGTTTTGTAGATCCTCGTTACATACAACGACGATTTCTACTTTGAAGGTTCGAATTAACATGTGATTTACAAATTTGCATGAATTAAATTGGTGTTTGGATGAATTAAAAAAGGGCTATGGGAAGATGATTTGGAGTAACATTGATTTTATTCCGACAGCAAAACTGACCATGTATAAATTACCAAAAAAGAATCTTTCTTTTGAGGAAATTTGCGATGCTAAATACGAACTCCCACATTGCATACATTTAAATTCGCGTTCTTTTGAAACTTTTCAGAATTCAAAATATATGCCTGAAGGAAACACGTGTCTCGATTATGCGAATATTCATAAAATCTAGCCCTAAAATCTTTATAAAATATTAAACCCTTAAGAGCTCTGCCTTATTTCGATATTTCGAAGGTAGGAATTTTGAAAATTGTGCAGATACTTCTGCCAAAAAAGTGGTCACTTCAGAGGTTTTTCATTCCAGCGTTCTTAACGAGAACGATTGATTTTTGAAAGATTAGCGTGACTTTCTAAAATTTATTTTTGAGCTTTTTTCAACCATGGAACCCAACACCGATGATTTCCATAAATTAAAAAATTCAATATCCGTTCAATGGGACAGCAATCTGGCATCAAATCGAACCAAATGGAGACAAAATTACACTGATCGCCAAATATAAGGAAAATGTGCACAGCAAAGGTGTAGGTCCGTCAATCGCTTGATGGAAAATTTCTCACAACTTGAAATTCACACGCGAAATGTTAATAAATTGCAGTCGACCAACCAGTGTCAAGAGGATCCTGCCATTTTCGATTTTTCTAGAGCTTAGAAACTGCACATTATTTAAGCTGTTCGTGATTTCAACTGGCCGACATCATACTACTCGTATTCTTCGAACATGTGTAGCATTTAACATCACAATGTTTTCCTCGGGAGTGAGAATTCCACATCAAAGAAGGCATGACTCCACGAGGAGTGAAAATCGCATGATTTCCACGAAAAAATGATGAAATCGACCCTTCAAAACATGATGACATGGTCATTTTGTCGGGAAAATTGCTTGACTTGGCACGCGTTTGGAAGATGTTACCACGAAGTCAATGAGTAGGAAATGACAAAACTCCAAGTAATGAAAACAATTAATGCTTGGTCGTTTTTTTAGGAATCTCGAACAAACTGAGAACATGTACGTGAGGTTTCTGGAGAACAGTGAGATGTTTTCCAGAAGCGTACATTGCAAACTCAGAGGTAACCTTAATATAATGTGAATAATTATGTTTTGATCATATTTCTTGTTGGCAATCTCGCCCGAATAAGAACGCGTATGGACAACGATTTATGGCACACAGTGAGACGTTTTCGACTCTTTCCAGAGCTGCACGAGTATACAATGCGTCATAAGAGTGCGAAATGACAAACCTCAATATAATGAGCCTTGAGCCACAGCGACTGGAGCTTCGGGTGATTATGAGGAGAGAAATTGTGAGATTCCAGGATGCGATAAAGTTCTTTGAAGTTTTCCCGATGGAAAGCAACAATGGACTTGGCCTTTAGGACGGACTCGTTCTTCTGCAAGTCCTCACACGCGGGCAGCGACCAGAGAAACCGAGCCAATCTGTCGATAGTGCCGCTCTGTTGCAAAACCTCGCACACGCACGCCACCTGCTCCTGCGTGAACCCGAACGTCGGTAGAGCCGCCGTTGCGGGCCCCGGGGCGCCGCTGAGTCCCGGTAACCCACCCGACGAAGCCTGCATCGTCGCAGCCCCAAGGCCGCAAGGATCCATCCCGAGTCCGACGTTCATCCTGCTGCCGACTATCATCGCCGCCGCGTCGACACCCTCACTGATGCCGCCGTCATCTTCCAAGTCAAGGGAAAGAGAAACACGGAAGAAATCACTCTGATACTCTCCGCAAGGCACTCGAAACAAAGACAGCAAATCGCTCGCGGCACACCGACACAAACAGATCGTTTCAACCGCGCCGCGGAAAGTGGCACGCGGAGCTTGAACCGCAGCCAAGGCAGCGCAGTCCGAGTCCCCGGATTCTAAATTTACTCTCAAGCGCCCTCTGATGCTGGACGCGGTGCGGGTGCGTGTGGCCGCAGCACTGCGGATTGGCGTGTAGTGCCGCCGCGAGTTCCCCTCGGCGGTCCGGGACCGTCGACGCCGAGGCGCGGCGCAGCAATGCCGGCCACCGCCAGTCACCGCCGGGCAGGCGGCGAGAGGCGTCTCTGAGCGGCGACGAAGAGGGCGGAGCTGGAGGCGGGCCGTAGGGCGGTGCTAGCAGGCGCGCTAACTGACTTGCCCTCGTTGACTTACTGATCGATCAGCGGCGGTAAATCCTGCGCATGCACACCGGCCACACACGAGCAATTTCACTTGCAAATCCTGCTCTGATACCATCGCATCCTCCTCTCTGCCAGCTGCTCGAGTTCATTTTCTCACGCGTCGAGCTGACCTTCGTGACGTCAACAAATCGGCGCCTAATGCAGTAATTTTTCGCACTACGTCAATATCACACACCCGAGCTTCTTCCTCATTTCAATCCCAAAATCTTCGTCGAGAATCCTGTTCTGCAAAACATGGCTGCTCGAACTTTTTTTTTCTTTCTGGAAAAGGGTTCGTAATCGCCACCTTGAAAACATGGCAATGTTTGTTTGCAAGCTATTATGAGTTCAGCGGAAGACTTCAACCCTCACGATGGACGCGAACATTTCACTAATTCCACCAACCTACAGGGTATATTTTAAAAGCTCAACTTCAGACTCGGGTACTGTACACTGCACTGTGCGGTGTTCGGTTCCTTGCGTTTTCAACTTGCATTTTGCTGTCTTGTTTATACTGTATTGTTTTTCGCTCACATTTTAGTACACCATCATCCATCGTTGAAATTGTTTTGATAACAAAGTACCCTTCAACAAACAAAAAACACGCCTCTGCCTCAAGCAAATTTCATGAGCCCCATGCCTAGGTGCTCCCGTTGTACATGTACTAGTTGTACAAGTAGCACTGCTTGCAAAAACTGACGGTAAAATTTGCGTAAGAATAAGTTGTATCGAACGAGTGAAAAATTTAAACCGAAGTTTCCCGGGCAGGTCATCGATTTAATTTATTGCCACGGAAGGCACGCACATGCTTTTCTCAGCTCTTACCTCGAAGATGATTCGATCCGAATATTTTGGAAATTATTTTGGATGTTTTTTCTTCGAATGATTCCGTCATAAAACAAATCTTGATCTGTGTTCCATGGAGCTCATAAAACAAAGCATGCACTCCTCAGGAACTCCGCGGAGAGTGAAGAACAATAATTACAATAAGACGCTGGATATGCAAATATCAGACGAGGAGTACGAAGTACGCAGTTCAAGATCAACAAGACAAATCGTGAGGACAAGAAATTTATATTTTTATGATTCAAGACATGTGTTTGTCGATGCTCAAGTTAGGTCTGGAGGACTCTACGCGAGATGCTTTGAAAACGCAACGTTTTTTTTTTAAACATGCAACCACGCCTTTATTGAGCAGGTAACATCAGCCACCTTTTAAATACATTTCTGGACTTCGTATTCAAGATTTCCTTCAAAAGAACATAGAATGAAGCAAATTTTGGTTTTGTGAAGACGTTAACACGTTTATGTTACGTTTAAACTCAACGATGTCTCTCATTTCGTGTAGAAGACTCGATATCTTTGCATGCACGTTATCCTCAAGTACTCGTTCACGGACTTCGTAAAATACTTGATTACAGTGGAGGTCCTCATAGTTGTGTCACTGCATGACTCAGCGTGGTGATAAACTTCTTTATTTGGGTAAATGAGGATCCAAAACTTCCTCAGCTACACCTGCAACTAAACTCGAAGAGGCTGCCATGAAAGCTAAACACTGGAGTCGAAAAAGCACAGCTTTCATTTCGAGCATTTCTTCTCGTCAGTTTGAGCAGCTCTTTTGCGACAGTGCGCACATAGCGTAAGAAATAAATTCGGTATCGAATCTGAAATGTCTTCGTTGACATCCCAGTCGTCACCTCGAGACAATGGATCGTTTACCAAACAACGCATGAGAATGGATCCGAATAATGCATGAATTGCATCCAAATAATGCCGCTCGAACAGCGATGAAAATTCAATGAGAACTTACTGCGTATTTCACCATTCACGAAGTCTCGCGGCGAATAATTTTATTCCGTTGCCGACTGCAGCGAAAATTTTGCGTTTTTCTCGCACCCATGTTGCAATGATTCACGTGCTTCGGCTTAAAAAGCGTCCCGAAGCAGTCCATTCAACACCAGATGCTGCCTACAAAAAGATGCGGTTGTTCAAATCCGTGCGGAATGCATAATGCACGGTGGATAAAACGTGTTTTAAGCAGCTGCCAGCTTCCTGAACAGCTCAAAAGGGGGTTTGTAAATTACTCTCATGGTCCTGTTGAACGAATCCCGAACATCGATTCCGGGATAAGATATCGCACCAGCCGAAAACACGAGAGGACGGGCCGGTGAGGAGGACAAATTGTTGCTTGAATGTATCAATTTGAACTTCTCTAATGCGCCTGAGTATCTACCTACGTCGGGTCTGTTTGACGGGCGTTGGGTTTCAAAATATTATTTGCTGATGCGTGAAGCAGATTATAACAAATGCGCACTAGTCGTCACCGCATTATGCAAAGAACCTGTGTTCCTCTTTCCGATCACCAAAATAAGCCTCACAGGCTTGGAATGACAGGAATTCCCATGAAAATTATCAAACGCTTTTATGCCCACTCGTCTTGGTCACTTCTTGAAAATTGATGGTTTTATCTTTTTATTCCCAAGTTTTTCCACTAAAGCGTAGAACCGCTAAAATCTTCACAGCGTTTTACGATTTAATAAAAATGAAAAATGATCAAATGCACACAATTTTCAAAAAGAAATCTTATAAACTGAATAAAATTCGCGCATCGTCTGGGAGAATTTCCAAGCATGCTTTAACGTTATTTCTATGAAGACAACCTTGCATCAATCCTGATTTTTCGCCTCTTCGGAGCCTTCCATTTTTGTAGAAAATATAAGCAGAGTGAATTTAACTTAGGAAACGGGGGGGGGGGAACAAAATATGTCGTCATAGGAAAAGTCCCTTTGCAGAGGGGTCTGAAAATACTACTGTTCAGTACTGTACATCAATAGCAGGTTCGTCGATCATAAAACTGGCATGTAAAAAAACACGGAGTATTTTAGAGAGGTTCTCTATAGAGGATTTGCTTTTGTTATCAAAATGCCTTCCGGTCATGCTCTCTGAAGTAAAACTCAGGTTTTCTGAAAACTTACGTCAGGGTGAGTCTTAATTTTACTCATCGTGTCTGAGTCCGCAAGTTCGGACGGACGATGTGCGTGAAATCCGGGTACAAATTACACCAATCTCGAGGGTAATCATGTCAAACTAATCACGCGAACTATCATAACCCTCCTCGGGCCGAGTTTGGCAGGATAAAAAGGTAATTTGGGAAAATTTGCGTGACACGTCACTGAGTGTACGAGCCAAATTTGCGAAAGGATTATGCTCCAGACTCAAGTCACTATTTCCATGGCGATAGTTCCCCCGCCGCAGCGAACGCTCAGAAACTCAGACGGACGATCCCTGGTCCTACACGCATCGTAACAAGGTAATAATCAGGGAAATTAATGATGGAATGTAATGGAAGGCGAGATTAATGGTCTGTGTGCCCGCAAGTGCAGCCGCGAACGCGAAATCCCGAGCGCGACTTGGGGCTCCAAGGCCTCGCTCTTGTTGCGTCACTGGGAGTACTGGCCATCATTATGCCCGGTCGAGCGAGGCGTGAATTTCGTCCATTTTTACACCCTCGAAATAATTACGACAAAAGCCGTGTTTCACGGTTGTCAGGAACTCGGGAAATAAATTCATGATCGACTCTTGTCTTTCTCTGTTTCCTTCGTAAATGCGGCATCTGTCATTCTCTTGCAAGCGTTCCACGCGTGGTTACAAAGGCTGTTCCATTTTTGTTCAATCAAATTGCTTGGGGATCGGGAATTAAGCCATTCTCCGTAAATCTGAATGTTTTAATCAACAAGATTGCATATGTTCCTTGCGTCGCGCCCAAGCACATATTTTTCAAGTTTGAGGTTATTCAGCAGAATCTGACCGTCTTACAATGACACCGCATTCCGTCTGTGATAATTTTTTTCTATTTAGAAAGCAAATAAACCTTCGTAAAATCCATTTACGACGTTATGCAATATTCGTGCGAAAATGAGACTCCCTTCGTTCTAATCCCGCCGCAAAAAAAATTGGTGGCGTCTAAAAATCGATCGTGTCTTAAATTATCATTCGATGAGGAACACATTCGATCCCTATAGTGCTCACATACTCAAAAAATACCTTGTGGCCACGATGGGTGTTTCGATGTATGATGTGCATTAGCTTGACACAAAAAAACTAATGATTCAAACTTCAAATTTGAACTCATCTGGAAAATTTTTTTTCAGTAGCTTTTCAACGGGTCATGAAGTTGCCATCATGCAACATTGCTTGAAGCTTGATATCGATGTAAGCTGAAATTTATTGTGGCTACAGCTCGTAATTTTCGATCACAATTTATTCATTTTGTTGGCTAAAAGTATTCGCACTTATTCGTGAAACCTGTTGTATAGTATACCTGCTTCTTCGACGTGTGAGGCGAATAACTGTGCACCTTCGATTCGCCTGAAATATTTGTTCACCTTGACAGGCGAAAAATTTTGATTTACTACGAAATCTAGTGTGTTCCGCACTTTGATAGTGTGATACTGTATACGGTGCGTCTGAAATGAAGATTATTCTTTGCATGTTTCTTGTTGAGTGAGTTTTTCAATTGTACATCTAGCTCACGTCCCAAGACGAAGAAGGAATAGTGTCGAAACGGCGCAACAAGCAAACGCATTCGAAACTATAATCTTGCGAACAATAGCATCATGAATAAAACATACTGTTTTCACTCTAAGCTATCAAGCCAAAAATGAGCAGCCGACCTATACACGGGAAATCTTAGCCAAAAGAAAACAGTAGTTTCATCCCTCGCGGAAACCCGCAATTGTATGAATTGATGAACAAACTTGCTTGTTACATAGATTCCATAGATTCGAAAGCGAAATGAAGCCGACAGACTTTTCATGAGAAGGCCCCACGAGAGAAATGATTTTCAAGAAAAACGATACCCGCCTAAGGCTCATAATCGTCCGCTGATTTGTTAGAGGAGAAGTCATTCTCCCAGCTGCTTGATCCCGAGGAAAACGTCGGAATGCATTAAAATAGGCTTGAATTGAAAATTCCACAGCTGTTTGTCTGATCCTCGTTAGCAGGCAGCAAGCGGAACCGAGATTGTGCGGAAGCATTCCTCGCGTTCCGCTGGCCCGTGATCCCGGGGTGAAGTTTCCTCCGGACGCGAACACAACGTAGCAATTTAATCGATACGCGCGTCCGTATCCCAAGTTCATTAAATTCCCATTACGCGGCGCAGTAATGATATCATCGTTATCATTTATACCAATAGTGGAATTACAGCCGCGCCGCGGGGCCCGGGTAATGACACATGATTCCAGCGAGAGGGGGGTTGATTAACGCGGTTTGATTTATGAATTACGCGGCGGATGCCTCGAGGATCCCCGACTGGGGTCTCACGATGCCTGACAGTTCATTTATTCGGCTAAATATACCTGGATTTAGCGTGCTCGCCTGGTTCAGTTTTCACTGCCATCTGCAGTCGATTTTTCTTCGGGAGTTGTGATTTCTCCCGCCCCAGGCGCGGCGATGATGAGGCCGATGATACCCTGGCCACGACTCGGGTCGTGAGCGCCTCCAGAAACCGATCCCGAGATTAGAACGAGTTTGACGAATGTTGCGCACCCAGTCCAGAGATAACCCCGGGGCTATGTTTTCCCTCGTCTTGACCCGAGCCGGGTTTCGTCGACAGCTCAATCCGCCTTGCGAGACGATTTCAACGCTCCAACAATTCCCTCCGATCCTTCTTCTATACTTTCTTGAGCATAGTATCATTTCTCAATACTTGGTCGCGTACAGTGATGGTTTTACGCCAACAGTCGCGGAGGAAAAATAAACCCCCACCCACGCATACGTAGGACGAGCTTCAATCATTTTGTCAGGAAATGCGTGATAAAACCCTGTTTAGATATATGCATATACCCCGATAAACTATTGAGCATAAGGGCTGTATTCTTGATACGGTATCTTCAAAACTGTTCGCTCAAAAGCTGGTACCTTCTTCTGCAGAAAAAAAACTAAAATATGTTGAGCCATTGATGACGACGACTTTTACTGGTTGGATATTTTAATTTTTTTTTTCGTCTCTTTTAAAAATTATGCAGTGCAGGTATTTTGTTTGGAGAAATTTCGAAGGCATCCTGACATAACCAAACCTGAATTCAATCAGAACAATGCACGTCGAAAATGCTACTGTGCCAACAGAGAAAATGTTGAAATAAAATGAAACTTAGATTATTGACAGTCATTTTAACTCTTTTTTATCAATCTTAATTGCATTCATGATAATACGATACCTTGTTCAGAGGTACACTACTGTTCATATAATTCCACGAACGGTTTTTGACTAACCGGCTTTCAAAATAGCGGCTTTTGGAAATTTTACATGCTTTTATGAAGCCAGCAAGGCAAGCAAAACACACACCCACACACCGGAAAAAAGCTCGATTAAAAGAGTGGAAAACTATTTCCGGTATTTTTTTCATGTGCGGATACTTTGTACGCGAAAGAAGCTGTGAGTAATCCAAGAAAACAAAACTGCTTCAGTTACATCTTGTGCGAAGGTTATTGTTTTAAATCTCGGAAACTGATGTGCTCGTGCAAGTACTTTTTGGTACTCATGGGACACGCTGTCTATGGAAGAGTCGTTTGAGAACAGTATAGTCACGTTATTAAAAATATTGCGTACCAATAATATAGTGAGCTGCGAGATTATCATTCCTGAACCAAACTTCGCAAGGTTTCGGAATGCCGTACTTAATTTCCTTTCGACGTCGCTGTCATTCATGCGTTTATTTGCTGCATTCGTCAGCGCAAGTGACACTTGTTGAAATGTCGCAGAGGGAGGGAACGTCACGCGCAGTTAACGCAGATCCATTTGCGTCTGCGTGACTCTTTTCATACCCTGTTATACATTGTATAGGCATGTGTTTCGTTCTTCAACACTCGGAAGCAACGGAAAGCGTCACTTCTAATTGGGACTCAATGTCTCCACTTTCTTCAGCAGCTGATGGCTTGTTCACATCGGCTAGCTGTAGAAGTTCTTCGAAGTTCGCGTAAACTTTTGAGGGGCGTAGAAATCCGATCCGAAGCGCTGCCCATTTGGCACGCACATGTTTCCTCTCCGACACTGTCACCACGGCGGAATCCCCAGAGACACAGGGAGCAGAGAAATTGACGTTGGACGAACGGCGGAGAGAGATAAAAAAATTCCGACAAGTTCTCATGGCCATTCTGACCGACTTCCGAAGAGGGCTGCCGAATGTTTTGCAAATCGGAACCCGAGAACGATGTGAACAAAAGAACTTGGTGAGAATGAAGGTCATCCACTCCAATACGGCATGATTCATCACCCGTCCGTTCAGCCCCAGTGGTTGGGGAATATACATTTAAGAACTGCGCTGCGGGTGAAGCAAATGAACGGAAGAATTAATTAATTCTAATCGGAAAAGTGCTGTACACACCGTATTCTGAAGCTTTTTCTACCATTTTTCTAAACTCACACATTTGTGTATTTCCTCAATACCTGTATAGGCCTATTTTCGAATTTACCACTCGTGTTCACAAATATCGATGTGGCCTGTACGCCAGATGCTGCAATTTGTCTACGACCAGCGTTGACTAAAATAAAATATTTTTCGAGATAATGTCTTCTATTAGATCGGAATTCAATTTTTTAAACATTTTCTCGAATTCTAGGGAATATATTCAAAAGAAACTGGACGCAGATAATTGCCATTCACGAAAGAGGTCATCAGTCTGAATAAGAAAGTTTTGCTTCCGAAGTCTCTCCGAACTCCAGTTCCCACATTATACAAAATGCAGTTTTCCAACCAAATTTGCCAAAATACTACTTACTACACAATATTGCCTCCCGCAATCAGGACTCGGCCTATAATCTCACAAATAATGTGCTTTTTTGTTGTTGTTCAGGACAGCAACCTCATTTCAACCGATTTTCGTGATCACTAATGACGTTCGAAACCACGAGGCGCTCAAAATAACGAAAAAGCTGTTAATTTCCTCTCCGCCGTCAATTTTTTGCACTAAAAATGAACTGCGCGCATGAACTTCCTTTCACAATTACCAACAGATAATATAGAGGGTCCGGTTTTTTTCCAAACTAATGCCGAAGAAGATATAATCATCGAGCTCTACGGGCTTATTAAAATGCGGGTTCCCCGAAAATGTACGTCAGATGATTTGGGGGAAGAAACTCATGATGGTTTTCGTCTTGCCAAAAAAAAGTCGTCCTCATTTCCATGCGTACAAAGCGTGTCCAGTTTTTCTGGCAGCGTTTGTGCAAGCTCAGCTAACGAAGCTTCGATCAACGAGGCCTTGTTTACAAACAATGCATCGCCGGAACCCAGCGAATTACTTCAAGGCGCACAAGACTCGTTTCATTACAAAGCGATTCCGCTTCGTCACACGCTTCGCGTGGTTTGCTTTGATGACCTTAGTCACACGATCAATAAACTGCATAGGATCTTCTGGACATTGATTAACTTGACGAACAGCAATAATCATGATATTCTACCAAGAAATGCCCATTGGAGCGAAACGCAGGAATTATATTCCAACGAAAATATGTCATCAGATGTTAAATACGGATCACCATCTTCGCGTCCGACCATCATGAAATAAATAATATTCTTGAATCGGATGTTGAAAAGATAACCTCTGGTGTACAATTGCATATAATGTAGTAAATAGGGAATGTGCGTAAAAATAATAAGTCTATGAAAATTCTATGGAAATATTAAGCACGAAAATACCGTATAATGTGTCAAACATTTACGCTAAGCTATCATAATAGGTTAATTTTGGTTTGAATACTCATATTAGGTCAGGCAGGTTATGAAAAAATACACAGAGTTACACCTTATACTACGCATGGTCTTAAAAACAAATAAGAAAACTGATCAAACATATGTAGCAAAACTGTCTCAAAGTGAAAATTGTGTCAAACTATAAACGAACTATTCTAAAAAAAAGTAGATTATCCAACTGTCACACGAAATCTTTTAAGAGAGTATAAATACAGCGGCTTAAACTGGAAACTGCGTCTGGGAATTAAAGAAGTTCGTTATTTGATGTAACATATCATTCGATTCTTGTTGTTAATCTTTTGAGAATTGCTCGCTTGTAGCGACTTACTCTTTCATATCAAAATAAGAGAAGTACAACAAATTTTAATCATGAGGCATATTTCTGACAAGATAAACATCGCTCAAATAAATGGCTGGATCGCACACACACGGTACAGCTGTTCGGCGGATGAAAGACCCTTTGCATAATGGGCTTTTACACAATGGACTGGGTCATATGAAAATTCTATGGAAATATTAAGCACGAAAATACCGTATAATGTGTCAAACATTTACGCTAAGCTATCATAATAGGTTAATTTTGGTTTGAATACTCATATTAGGTCAGGCAGGTTATGAAAAACTACACAGAGTTACACCTTATATTACGCATGGTCTTAAAAACAAATAAGAAAACTGATCAAACATATGTAGCAAAACTGTCTCAAAGTGAAAAGTGTGTCAAACTATAAACGAACTATTCTAAAAAAAAGTAGATTATCCAACTGTCACACGAAATCTTTTAAGAGAGTATAAATACAGCGGCTTAAATTGGAAACTGCGTCTGGGAATTAAAGAAGTTCGTTATTTGATGTAACATATCATTCGATTCTTGTTGTTAATATTTTGAGAATTGCTCGCTTGTAGCGACTTACTCTTTCATATCAAAATAAGAGAAGTACAACAAATTTTACTCATGAGGCATATTTCTGACAAGATAAACATCGCTCAAATAAATGGCTGGATCGCACACACACGGTACAGCTGTTCGGCGGATGAAAGACCCTTTGCATAATGGGCTTTTACACAATGGACTGGGTCTGTCATTCATTTTCACATCACAACGTGTATCCCAGCTCAGGATAACAGTTTGGAAGGAAAATGATCATCCTCCAAAAGAATTGAAGATCCTGTGAGAAATTTTGCTGCTGGAGTATCTTCCGAAGAGGCAAAAACTTGTTCTGATAATCTTGATCATGCGTAGCATTTTTCCTTTGTTAAAACGGATTTTTGTCATTGTATGACAATTTTCCTTCAGCATCTGATCATTTAGTAATTTATTTACAAAACTTCGCTGAAATTTACCTAGCCAATCCATGCACAGTAGCTTCACGAATCAAATTTCTCCGCTCTGAAACATTCCGGGAGATGGTGATTATGGAACCAAATAAACCCGTCACATAACTTAGCGCAATTTGGTCAAGGTATTTTTAAATATTTTGCTTTACACGTCCATTTGTCAAGGATGCATGTACCAAAGTACAGTACTGTACCTCCAAATAGATTGGGTCCTTACATAATCTACAGTAAATGATCCGTTGCGCTCCGTAATTATCACGTAGAGAGTTTTTTTATGCGATTCAGGATTTCCCGCGCAGCATTTAAAATTTTCCAATTGACAAACTGTTCTAACATGAGCTGAAGAAGTTTGTTATTTGAGGCGTTTCTTCTGCAAGAAATCTATGTGATGACGAGTTAATGATGTTCCTAAAATATCATCAGAACACACCCCTCGCTACGAGAACGCAGTTAGACGCCCGACGTCGCGCCCACACCCCTATGTGGTCGCTTAAAACCCGTTAAAAGCTCGCGCCCAAGTGCAACCTTGTGCAAAGCTCTGCTCCTCGTGCACGTTCATATCGCGGGTGGTCGTTGCGTCATCATTGCATGTGAGAGGGAGGTCTGTGAAACATGAAAAAATAAGTAAATGAAAATATACACACACAAAAACTGCGAGGCGAAATCCGACGACGCGTTGACGCGTCGACGCCGGTGTAGGTCGCGAGTACATTAGATCGGCCCTCGCCGCCTTCGCACCTTCCGGCCAGAGCAGCTTCCGCTCCCACCTTGATTACCCGAGACGAGAGCCGAAACGACTGGCGTGAGCCGCCACCAGAAACACAATGCGCACCATTGGAGCCGACGCGAAATTGGCGCCGGTTCCGGTTACGACTCTGCGTCACTCGACACCGTGTCGGATTCTCTCCTCCGTGCTCTTCGTCAGCCGGGGCAATGATCTGCGCTGGAACACCGGCGAATTCCCACCTCCTCATTTCTTCCTGCGAAAGTCCTGCAGATCTCTTCAGCATTGAGGTACTGAAATACTGGAATTTCGTGCCTGGTGGGATTAAGGGGTGTTTCCTCGTCACCATCGTCGTCAAACCGTGATCAGCCTCGTTCATCTGAAGCACGCCAGGAATTTCGGAATTCATTCGCGTACCACCCGTATTCTTTTTCTAGCAAAACTTGGCACGATGACGAAAGTCTGCGTCTTCTTCCAATGCACATTCGATCAAATCAATGCTGCATCTGAATCGTTCCGTAAGTAGTTGGCACAAATCGAGGTGCACATCTTTTGCACGACCGCATGAAGTGATATACTAATGCCTTAAAGACTAATTACAATCGATTGAGCTGACGCCATACATGATGCGCGAGCTTCAAAGTCTTCTGAAATCTAAGCACACTTTTAATTAAATTCTATGCGTGGACTGGCGGACATGACTGACGAACTTCGCATAAATTTAGTTGACGAAACTCTCATCCGCGCACAAAAAAGGAGCGTCTTTTTTTGCTGGTTCGTATCGATCATCTAAAAAAATATTCCTTGTAGCCCACATGTTCTGAAGCAAAAAGAAAGGATGGCATTAGTGTACCGCAATCGCGAATATAGTACTAATTTGGTTCGCAATTTTTAATTTGTCCTTTTTGACCAATTTGATGGTCAATTCACTTGTTCCCCCGTGTTTGGCAACCTGTCAAGTTTCGGTGATTGATTGCCGTAAAACTACTTGCAGGATAACGCGAACTTTTTTCTCTCATTTTTAAATCAAGGAAGTAGCAACCTTGGACCGTCAGAGTTTTTCCTTCATGACGTAACCTTCCCCTTTCGGGATCTTCGTGATAAGATTTTCTAGTTTTGTCTTTTCTACTTTTCACGAACAGACAGCATTGGACTTTTTTATATCCTGAAAATACTTCCAGCACGATTGTGAAAGTGTAGAAGCGTAGAGTAGATTTGAAATAATCCCTATCGAGTGTTTTGTCAAGTATCGATGTACAGTAATTGGAAGTCTGAGCATCGGAGGCTAACAAATGAACGATCTTGCAGTTTCGTCACACTTTAAATGACCGTCGAAGATTCATTAGTCGAGTCTCTGGCACCATTTTGCGATTTCTGCGGTGAAAAGCAATTTTTTTATTTTTCTCGGAGGTGGTATTCATTTGCGAAATAATTTCGCCTTGGATGCGGACTGGGGATGTTCGTAATGCCACCGAAAAGCACCGTGGGAAATCAATGGCGTCGCTTCCGGTATTTTTTTTTTCCTGCTGCCTTCATATGAGAAAGACGAGATATATTTTTCTAGGAAGGTTTCTCTGGATTGTGGTTCACGGACGATGTTCCTGTGGTGGCGTGTTTTCTTTTTGTCTTTGTTTTTGTTTTGTTTTCGACGCTGGAGCGGAACGGGGAATTTTAATCGAGAGCAGATTCGAGAGTCGCAGTACTGAGGGGATTGCACCGGCGTAAAGGACGAGGGCTGCTGAGCGTGTCGAGGAAAAGAGCATGGGAGTCCCTGGAAGGTGTCAGGTGTCGGGCAGAGCCCAGACGATGTGTCTCAGTAATCACCCCCAGCAGAGCAGCTGAAACCTGACCCGTCTCACGCGAACCTCCCGGTACAAGCCCCAACTGTCAATCTTCTTTGCGTCACTCGACATGGCGCCGCCTGGGTATCCGATTTCGGCTCCCCCCTCTCTCGCACATCCCATCTCCTGGCTGACGACAACAACGACACTATAAACAAGAAAAATGAAAACCAAGCTGGGGCGGAACGCGAGGAGAACCAGATACCTCCTCTTCCATTCGACCTCAGGTCGCCTTTGCTGGGACGATGATACCGGGTTAAATGGCTGCGATTCGAGACTCGTAATTTTTATTTTTACTGTTTGCCCCGGAAACCCTATCATGCATTGTCCACTTCTTCATAATGCCTCTTTACCTCACACACCTCGTCGACTTGAAAATATAACTTCGGGTAATCGGATAGCAGTGTTTATCCTTACTCTCCTGATCTTCTCCCTGTAAACTTGACTAAAATGTAAATGGCTAAATGGTGACGCGGTGCTTTTACAAAGAGTCTGAAACAGCGTTGACTACAGCACACATACGTTCAGGAATTTATCCTCCCGATCTCACTCGAACATCGCCCTTCCATGTCTTATTGCCACATGTAAAGCCCTGAAATTGAATAAGCCCTAACATCATTTTCCGATACTGCTCTGTGTAAGCCTTCTTCAAGTTACCTAAATTTTACGTTTCAGCACTCTTCCCACGCGTTTTTGAATCATTTCCTTTCCAACAGGAATTGACTTTATTTTTCACATTCAGAAGCACCATCAAAACGTGCAATGTCGAGGTTTCAAATTGCATGCTAGCGCAGTTGTGGCGTTCTTCTCATTCGAAAAAAATAATAATAACAGTGCAGTCCATCATATTGGGAAAAAATATTGCAGCATTCCATTCATTTGTATACCGTATAAGATGAACAGTCTGATTTATGGGAAGAATGCTTTGAAGCGAATCTACAGTTATACTGCAAACTTTTTCTTGTTGCAAAACTCGATACATACGTTGCTCCTCAAACAGCAAAAATAAATGCAGAGATATAAAACCTGTATCATATTCGGGAAGAGATGGAAAAACGATTAATTTTCAAGTTTATTTGAAATGAAAAAAAAACTCGGTAACATGATGTAATGGTTCTTTGCAAGGTGTGGAACCCACGCAGCATATTTTCAGCCGGTGGAGTGAGCCGAGGAACCCGAGGTACTCCCTCTTAACTGCATCAGCTGATGAGGAATAAAAGGCACTCAGTGTTTGCGTTGGGTTTTTGTCATGGTTCACGGATTGGAGTGAAGCCATGAATCAGCCAAGCAAGCGACGAACTTGAATGTCCCGAAGAAAGGAAATCTTGTTGACGGCGCGAACCCAGCAGGAGGGAAAAAGTGCTGGTCTCGGGGCGGAGGAGCTTCCGTCCCGGGCCGCGATGAAGCAAGGGGACGCGGAATCGAGGTCTGGGCCGCAGGCGTGCGCTGATTTTGTTTTCCCGGGGAGCCGACTCAGCCCCCAGTTGAGTATTTGCCGAGCAGAACCGTTCGGGTCTCGTCAGCTAAGCATCTTTACACAAACGCGTGAGAGAGAGGGAGAGAGGCCCCCCCCCCCCCCCGTGGGTAACCTGACACCGCGGCGCTACGGTACCCATCATCTGCGCCCCAGCTCCACGGTTTCCAACCCCCCATACAATTTCAGCTCTTTTTTTTCCCCGTCTTCTAATATTATTTTTCTGGCTGCAGCCACTTGTAAACGGCCCCGGAATGCGCAGCCAAGTAAGTCCTCAGCGAGGTCGGGATGCACAAAAAATTTTCATTTGCGTTTCTGCGCTGCAATCATGATTCCATGCATCACTGAGCATTCCGCCCTTCAACACTGCGCTCGTGAGGATTCGAGTTTTTTTTATGTCGTAGGGGGGGGGGGGGGGCATTAAAGCTGGCGTATTATCGAAACGTTGCTCAGAGTAAGTAAAATAGACGAAAATCGAAAATTAATCCTTTATGAAAGGAACACGGCGATTCTCTGCAGTTTTAGCCTCGTTTACCATTCAATGATCTGAATCTAGAACATGACGAATGTTTTGATGAAGCCAAGGGCGTTTGAAACTGTACATGCAAGTGAACTTGTCGGCCGCATTATTCGTTGATATCCAAAAACGTGGCGTAAGGCAAACTAGCTTCTTTCCTAATATCGGCGCTTTTTTACAATTTGGAAATATGTAGTGAATTGTTAATTGTAAACGAGAAATTGAGATTCAGTTGACAGCTGCGCAATAATATGCGGATCTTGTCAATTAATGATGTTTCCTTATTCAACTGAGTCTTCTGTGGAATCCACGTCCCTCTAATGAAGCTGATTCTGTTACTGCACTGTATTTTCTTTTCGCATCAAACATTTACGTATAAATATACAACTGTACTTGGCTTGATCCTCAAAACATTTCAGCAAAATTTTTTAGAACATAGGCTTCGGATCATGCGAAGGTTTGGGTTCTATATTCATGCAGCCAAGAAAAATAATTTTCTTGGGCCTCTACGAGAGTGAGCTAAAAACCTTTTTTTTTCTCTAAAAACCGAGATGTCGTGAGATGAATAGATACTTTGCACATTAGTTTGATTTACCGTGATCCAATCGTCCGTGAAGTTTTCTCGTGTCATTCAGTTGCGCTTTCAAACTTGAATATTCTTTGCGGGAGAGAAGGTCGTGTGATTTCTGAACGACGAAAATGATAATAATTGATTTTGATGTCAGGAAATATGGAGAGAAATGTTCCAATCTTAATTTGAAATGAACTACCGCATAAAAAATCGGAAATTCAATCAAACGAATCCTTTTAACAATTTGTAGGTCAATGGTGAACTGCTGTAGGTAAAATCCTGATTGTACTGACTTCATTAGAAAAAAACAAACAAAGCTGTTGTGTCAATCAAGTGTGAATGAAAAAGGAAGACCGCGGTCAGCGTCTCCGGGGCAAGACTGCGGGACTCTTCCGACGCAACAAATGATGTCAACAGTGCAAGAATAACAGGAAACTTTGCACCATTACGAAACAAGTGGCGGCTGTGTTTATCTTAACAATGACTGCGGCCGAGACTCTAATCTCAAACACTGCTCGTCGGGTCGTGTAGCACCACAGAGACGAATGAAACGTGCCACTTCGCTTCGTCACTCCGTTCTCCCGATTGCCGTTTTCGCGGCGCCGATTCCCAGCGGCAAGCCGGGATAATTCGCTCGTTTTTCAGCCGCCACGACAGGTCCCGGAGTCGTACGTACGTATCACGTTCGCGTACGTCCGCAATTCCGCCGCCACGGCCGCCGCTTTTCAGTCATCAGCCGCGAAACAAGGCCACGAAGATCATTTTCCCTGGAGTATCTATTAGCGGTGCGCCGGCGATGATTAATATCGAGCCGGCGTCATGGGGGGAATTTCACGTCAGAAATTGTGCATGAATGCGTATTTACACTCCGCTTTTTTCTTGAAACCTGGGCTTCAATTATGTGCCGTCGTTAGTGGACGGAACATTTTCTGAGTGAAGTCCGCGATGGAAACCTTTCCATATAGCTTTTGTCTTATCAAAATATAATCGCTGCTTCGTTTCCCATCATTTCTCCCCAAAGTGCCAAGTACCGGACATCGCGGGGAAATCGGAATACCTTTAGTAACAGTGATTGAAAAACCTGCGGGACAAATATTTTTGGAAATATTCTCAGTTTTAGTCACTGAAGATCAACAAATAAGCGAAATACTGTTTCTACGCGATCATTAGCCGAACGTTTTCTAATAAAACTGAAAGAAAACCGTGATTGAGAGTTGGATATGATACTGAGCCTTGAATTCTGTACCGTATTTCCAAAGCAGTATAGAGAATCCATTTCCAACAAAATTTCAGTCTGATGTGCACCCAAAACCGTGGGTCTCAATATGATGCATTTTTCGTTGTTGCAAGAAATGTTCTCCAAGGTCCCTAGAATTGTGTTAAAAGGTTTTTTTTGTAATCGAAATTGGTCAGCAGTGATCATAAAAAGCGGTTTATGCACTCAGTGTACTGTAATTTCGACGCAAGGAGATCAAGAGGACATAAATCAATATCAATTTATCACTCGTTGAAAAAAACGGGAACCGACATGGATTCAGAAAATTTTGACTCCATATTTTCTCCTATATTTTAAATGCAATCTCCAGCTTTATTGTTTTTCCGATGAGATGGGAAAACAATAAGAAAATAGCCTCGGGGAATGCAGAAAAATTCAGAACTCATCCACATGCAAAAGCAGTGTTTCCCAACCTTTTTGGGCCCGCGGACCGCCAACTTTTCATAAAATTTGTCGCGGACCTGCAAATTTACTAAAAGTGTTCTGTGGACCAGCAAATAAGTTCCATAAAAATGTTTGCGGACTCAAAAATGTTTTGCTAGCAAGACTCTATTGCAGGCATTTAAAAAGTGTCATCTTCCTTGGAAAAATTTGGAACCAATAAAGCAGCTATAAAGTGGAATGTCTTTTTTAAAAAAGGTGGGCTTGAAGAAAGGTTTCTTGGAATGAAAAATATAGAATGAATTATTGCAGCAGGTGGAAATTTGTCTGAGGTTTTGTTAGGAGAAAAGCTGACTTACACTTTTTCATCAGATAATTTGAACTGCCATAGTCCTTCCAACATTTCAGAGTTTATTGCCACTTTTATTAATTTATCATGCGGCAGAAGATGTATTGCGGACCGGCAAAAAAATTCTGCGGATTGGCGCCGGTCCGCGGACCACGGGTTCGGGAACACTGTGCTAAAGGATATCCCATATCAAACCTCTCGGCGGGTTTTCAAGTCAGAACTACACCCATCTCACGATTCTTACCGGACGCAAGAAGGTCGCTGGGTGGTGTCATCCGTCTGGCGCATAAACATTGTCTCCTGTATTTGCGTTGCTGCAAAAAATAAGGTAACCCTAGTGAGGGTATGTGTGAGCAAGCAATGATCCGAGGGGGCTCTGAAAAACAACCCCAGGTATTGCAAAAGAATGGGACAAATCCGGAAATCAACGTGATCTTCCGTGGGTCAGACGGGGTTGCATCAAACCTTTCGTGCTCGTAATCGGTGGGCTATCTGGTAAGATCCCAGGCGCCTCGAGTGTAATGAACGAACAAGTGCGTGCTCGTCCTGAGAACGAACTTGACAAAACACAGCTGTATGCTGGACCTGTCGCGAGCAAACCGGATTAAAGAATCCAAATCCGATTCTCATTAGATTCTTCGTTAATAAAAATGAGATGATTCTCTTCAAGGGCCTGCTGAGCGTTAATGTGCATCAAAACAACGAAACATGCTCATATGAGAGCTTTTTTGCTTTTTTCGTCAAAGCATCAGCAGAAATATTTGCATACACACATAAAATAAATTTCCAAAAATTACTCTATATATCAATATCTAGATGGCACTTGCACGTTACTCGATTACAGTATGCCCATGATTTATTTGCACGTGGAGTGCTATACACAGTAATTGCTTCTCAAACGTTTAAATAAAACTGGACTCTCAGATCCAATTATGCTAATTCACTAAAGTCATTGCCACTTTTAATTCTTCTTAGAAAATCACGACTAATAATAAGTCAAAGAAACTTTTTTTACTACTGTATTACGAGGTACCAAAGCATGATTATTGAAGGAAAATAATGAAACGTGCTGTTTTTCGCGAAAACGGCTTTTATAAAATCATATAGTGATATTTGCCTCACGTCTAGAGGAATTCTAGATTCGAGGGCAGCACTTCGAAATTAAAAAAAAAAAGTGGCGGCTTTTGATTTGTACGCCTTAATGCAAATAAATCCTGAGATGACAGTTGCGCATCTCCAGTTAAATGAAAAATGAGCCACTGAATTTCTTACAATACCGAAATCAGGGAAGGACAACAATCTTTGAAACACATCTTTCAATTCTCCGCGAAGAAGTCTTTTATTCCAGGAAATTGCTTCTCACGAACATCAATTGAACGATTTAATAAATTTTTTACGTGATTAGCTGCAAAAAGAAAACGTATTCATGCTCATAGTTCCTAATACTGTACTGATGAATTACTTAAAACACGTCCATGGCGTGAGTCCCCTCATTACTCACGATTGTTACCCGTCGCAACGTCACGTCAGGGTTTCCTTCTATGGTTCCAGTATTGCTGGATATTGTAGATTTCATGGGCCGGATTCGGCACTGATTATCCCCGGGTGCTGGCGACTATGAAGAGCTGCTCCTTGTTGGACAGATCGGGTCCTCGCATTATAATTTCTAGTATCGATCATGTCAACATATCTGACGTGCACGAGTTTCTCACGGAAACTGGCAGGCGTCTCTGCGTGACGGTATTGCATCGGATTTGCATGAAGAATGCCAGGCGGTTATTATGCTTCACCCCTTGTTTGATAAACAGTGTGGCGCAGAACAGGTACGAGGGCTATGCGTTTAGCTAATCGGGGAACATAGGCAGGATGTTTCTCGTCAAGCACACATGGCATCCGATTGTGCGCGGAGAGTGAAAAAAAGAGCAACAATGAGCTCTGCAGGAAATCACGTTGCGCCATATGAGCGATTTCGAAACACGTGCACTCTTCCGCGTAATCCCGCGGAAATTGGCAAAAAACCCGGGGTCCGTGGGGAACGCGTGAAAGGCCCAGGAAAAGGACATGCATTAAACAAGTGCTGCGATGTTCCCGGTGTGTCCCAAATGCCATTATCAAGCGCCGCTGGACAGATTCAAGGGGAACCAGAGCACCTTTCATGCTCACCTGGGAACAGCGAATTCCGCGAATTTCGGGGCTCGTGGAACTTTGCGTAACTGTTACTGTCCCTCGGGGTTTCGGACAATTTCCGAGCTCTATTTTCGCGCACAGCAGTCGCTTTGTCCGAGGATTGATGACTATCAATGGACTTGTTCGCGGTGCTCCGGGAAAGTCGGAAGGGAATCTTTCGTCGCTGGGTTTCGTCCCCCCTTTTCTGGGTTGTCACGCCCGGTTCTCACGCCCTCAACATCCCCTTACCCGTATCCGTGTCACATTTCAACTCCCTCGTCATGTTTGCAAAAATCAGGCGCAGTTTTCCAACCCATTCTCGCGTTTGTGGGAATGCTCTTCATCCATGAACCGCAGTGTAGCCCATCAATCTTCCGGAAGGGAACTTCGTCCCTTCCCAAGTTAATTCGCAAGCAATCCACACAAACCCATACGCCACGTGAGTACAACTGTCTGCACAACTTATTCGGAGAGAAAATTTTCATGACGGTTCGCGCGACGCACCAATTCTGTGTTATACTGTGCATATTGAAGTAACCAGCCTTTTCAATTGCAGCTCGAAACCCCACATTGTACATTCACATGAGCCTACAAACCTTACATTAGTGAAATCTCGTTATCAACAGAAAACTTAGAAATATTAAAAAACCATTAGTGCCTAATGCGTTCATTTAAGTGATACAACTTTAATTGGCCTGTGATTGTTGCTTGAAGTTTCACGATGATCGCATGTGTTTTTTTTATATTCGTGGATTAATGAAATAACCTAAAGAGAAACTGAGAAATCACATGGAAAACAAATTCCCAAACGAATTTCCTCGACAAAAGGCATAATTTTCAACCTGGAATATTCTAGATACCTAGCATCATGAGGAATATTCTAGATACCTAGAATATGCAGCTTATAGACCACACCGGAATGCAGTACAGAATTTCAGCGCATTTTTTCGGGCGAGGGCTGAAATATTCGGGGGCTGCCTACGATCAGGTAAATACTGTACTTTACAGTATACCAACTATTCTGCTGATGGTTTAAAGCTCAATTCTGAGTTTCTAGCAGCATAAGACGGATAATCAACAATGATTTACGCAGTCTATTACATCGCGGAGAAAAACGCTATTATCCTAGAAATTTTCCTGCTCTTACTTATAGGAATGCTTTTAATCGAATAAATTTTGGAGTACCATTATTGACAGCTGCGACGGATGATTTCCATTCCAGCTTCGCATGAAAAAAAAAGCAGCTTTTACAGTGGAATGATCACGTGACGATAAAAATTCTACATCACATTACCGGCTCCGAATTTCCGGGGCCTGTTTATCATAAGTGTATGATGCTTATGCGAACCGGTTGCGTTTTGCACACAAAAAATTCCGCGGTGTGCTCATTATTCAGAATGGGGATGGATAATCGCCATACACAGTCTCTCAAGACTATCGAGAAATAGTTGACCTGGTTCTCTTGGGAATTCCTTCACAAGAACTGCTGTACTTCGTCTCGGAAGCGGCAGTTCCCGACCGGAATGAGCAATTAAACCACTCCGTGACGCAGTTAATTAGAAAGATCAACACTCATGCGTGTGGCCCTGGAATAAAATTGTAGAATGAAATTGTCTTTCGCTGCACCCACAAATACGATAGTTGGTTCAATGGTGCGGCTCAATAAAAGTTAAAAAAAAATTGAAGGCACATTTCTTGGCCAACGTTTGCTGCGAGAAATCTGAGTGGGTCTTAAATTTACAGTGCCTTCGATTTAATGCACAATAATTGCATCATGAGGTATGACAACAGCTATTTCATACATTTTGCATAAATATAAACAGGATCCCTCCTCACGGAATCGCTCATCTACGCCAATCCTCATACCATGACTGCAGCATTCACTTTGGAAGCTATGAAAATAATGTGGCACAGAAAAATACGTTCATCCCACAAATGACGAGTCTTACGATCAATTTTTGGCAAGACTGCTCTGATTAAGAAAGAAATGTGTGCGAGTGCGTCTTAGATTCGCGAACAAACTTTTCCCCATTCTAGATGCACAGGTAAGCCTCATGGTTAAATCAGTGGTATGTCTTACATTTGAGCCTAGAAAGATCAGCGAATACTTGGAGCCAGAATTTTGAAAATATGACGCAGTTTTTGAAAATGGAAACTTCTCGCTTAAGTCTCCACATCTTGCAGAGCTGTGTGACAAACTTACAGTACTGCATTTGATGCTCTTGGGTCGGAAAACCTTGAATTGGTTTTGAAGCGGTTTTGATTAATGTCAAGCAAGCAGAGAAAATTGATTGAGTTTTTGATTCGATCGCTAATAAGTCGTTTCCAATTTTGAAGGTGTGCTATGATTCATGGAATTTTATGCGTTAGTAAATGGAAAAAATTGACAGACTCTCGCCTGAGAGAAACGGCGACTAAAGCTGATGAAGCGACGACTGCTTGCGAGAACGACGAAGCGTTTGCTCCATCTCGGAGCTGACGTTAACAAGCGTTCGCGCGATAAATTCTGACGCGTTTTTGCTACATGGTTCCCACCCCTGGCTGTTCTCTCATTCTCTCATTTTCTTTTATTTGTATTTTCCCCAGCCATCAAGTTCAGAAACCTCGGGGAGGCTTCAGAAACAGAAGAAAACGTAAAATAAATAAGGACGCAGGCATGAACTCGTTCAGCTGCTCACGTCGCCTAGGCAAGCACGGAAACGTAATTTCGTCACCCGACACCCGGCAGCCGGTAACTCGACACCGGCACGCGAATGTGTGTGCCGCTCGGCCACTGCATCGAACGCACGTTTCTTTATTCCCACGCGTTGGGGAATGAAAAAGCTTACGGATCTCGGCATGCGTTTCTCTCCGCGAAGGTTCCAACGAACCGTGGGTGGTTCCGGGGGAGAAAAATTGAATTTCTTCCTGCAGCTCGGTAATCGTCCTGGAACAGATGACCCTCAATTTTGTCGAATACCCAATCAACAATGTCTATTAATTTCATTTTAAAATTAAAGCCATATTTATAAATACAGTGTATTTTTTCGTGTATTCCGACGCATCATAAAAACACACGCGTCCAATTTGGAATCCAATTTATCTGCCCTAGTTTCGGACCTGCAGTATCCATTTTCTGAAACCTCATTTGGATAATCCGCAGTATTTCTTCGAGCTACAGTATATACTTCCTGCTGCATAAACTTTGAAAGTTATTTCATATCTGGGCACCTGACCATTTTCCGAGTGAGATCATGTACAATAATTCTTAAAACGGTGTCTCATTCACGGACTCGGCTTTGGAATTATGAGTGGACGAAGAATTTTGAATTTCACACCACGGAATGTGCATGATTTGAGAAGTGCGGGAGAAAAACCCGGAGTTCCGAAAAATTTCCGTAGCTGCTGGAATTCTGAATATGCTCTGAAATAAATCTGTTCATGCGTTAACAATTGTTCTATTGAAATGCAGAATGCTTTCTATTTTATTGATACTGCACATTACTACAGAGTACAGAATATGTGTTATTCTTTGGGAAGCCTCTCCCAGGTTTTTGCTCCAGCCTAGTTCAATGGTTCTTGTTATCAATGAAAAGGAAAGGAAAAGAAAGTTTAAAATAATCAAAAGGGCAGTGAAATACCTCCTTCTGTAGAATAGCGAAAGAACTGTTTTCTCTGTTGTTCATCTGTTTCCAAGCATTACTACAGTACTTATATACAGTGCCTTCGTCTTTTATCCTCACATTTTGTAGGTGTGGAGTTTCGGGGTAAACTAGATTTACACTCGTTGGGGTTTTCGCACGGGGGACTGACTTTATATGGCCAGCTTCTGAGGGAAGAAAAAATGACCATTACTCTGGAAAATGTTCAGTGTGTCCATCATTACAAAAAGAAATTTCCTTGACCGTGGTCCTCACCGTCAGCAGTTCAGAAATCTGAAGATAAAACAAAAAATATATATTTAACCACAGATATGCTGGCGGAAATCGTTCTAGGCAGTTTCGTGAGTAGGCTGCAGTACAAAATCCGAAGAAAGCTCGGAAGAATCTTGAAGCTTCGGTCGGAGCAGAGATAATAGAAATGTGCGCTTTTGTGTAACGGAGCGGAAAGGCATCGAATCCGCAATAATCGTCAACATTTCGGATCAACGACTCCGCCGAAGGACAATCCGTCAATTCTTGCCGTCTGCTGCGATGATTTACGGCGTCCTGAACACCTGTGAGCAATACTAAGGTGCTTTACAAGTTTACTCACGTCGGTGTTGCCAACTCTCTCGTCGTGTAAAATGTTGTACTAGTGCCCACATATTGCTCAATTTTATCCTGCCCACTTACCGCACGTTACGTGCTGGGTACGACTCGGAGCCGAAATATGCCGAGTCGTTTGTCCTCTGAAAACATCATGGTTCCTCCGCGAAAAATACACGGGACTTGGTTCAGTTCGTTCGTACCTCCTCTATAAAAAATCAAACCCTGTTTTTGAAAGATGGGACTATTCCTTCTTTTACGTAAATCCTGACATTATTTTTCCACAAATAATAGAAGGCAGACTACAGTGGAAAATCTATATTCTGGGTATCGATAAAACATACATTTGACTACCAATTCAAAATTTGAAGTTGCTGATCGAACTTGTCCCAGTTGACATGGGATCGGCTGGAATTTTATGTGTTATCTTTCACACTGTATTTGATTATCCGTGGGGGAAGTTCCTCAATCGGATGATCCAAGCTCTATTTACCGCGATTTGTATGCGATGAATATTTCCCAACTTTGGGCAATTGTACAAATTTATTCTCCATCAACGCCTTCCGTCGAAATGGTCGGATCCGGTGGGAGGGGTGGAAGGTTCGTCGGAGATGGTAACTCTAAGATATTTCCAGAAAGGTAAAAACCCATCCCGGAGTTGTGGCATAAGTGCAGGAAAAAAAGTAGTTCCCTGGGATCAGATAATGCTGTAGAATTGCCTACGCGCGTGCTGTTGCGATCGTCATTAAAGCCCACGTCTCACCCACTTTTTCAATTCCTTCGACGCGGGAGGTGGCCGATGACTTCGTATGCAAACTCGTCTACTCCCCAGAAGGCACCCAATTACTGCACCAGTTTCCAGGTTCAGTCCGGATCGCGCACACGGGTACAGGTGTCGTTCCCGGAATGCAATCCCGCATGAATTACGAGCCCGAGGGAAATGAATGATGGAAGCTCGGGAGGATGATTAACTCGGGACCCATTTCTCTTGCGTGTTCGTGCCAGACTCGTAATGTGCCGGAGCTACGTTGGTGGTTGTGGTCATGGTAAGCCGTGTTTGCATATTGTACCCGTGCGAGGTTCCGCCTGCTGTTCCACAATGACTCAACCCGCGTGTAACAATAGGTTTCTCGATGGATCCACGCCGTGAGCTGGCACGGAGCGTGATGCTGCATTTGTGCGTAACTGTTTCCCAATAAATTCCTTGTGCCCGACCCGAAAGCCTATACCCGCATCTATCTTCTCCGCGTCTTTCGGGATGATGCGCTGCTCTCCGGGGGAACGTGGCGGGGGCGAAGCTCCGCTGAAAGCCGTGAAATGCTGGAACGATCTAATCCGCGCCGACTTCATCTCCCCATTACTAACAGGCTATGCCAATCCCGTCCATCACTCGAGATCTACCCCATTTACTCAAATGTGATTCGTTTCATTTGGGTTTGAAAAATTCAGGTGTTAGCTCACGTTCGAATGTAAGGCGCGCTTTGAGTAAGGAGGGGATGAATGAGGTTTTGTCGTGTATTCAGATACAGTTGGTCGACTTTGCCAGGTTCAATTTTCCTATGTCAAATATTTCTTTAGCTCCTGCGTGAATTCCCTTCAAAATGTGGGATGGACCTTCCAAACGCAAAATCGTGTCCCCTCACCCTCAGTAACTCGAGCTTTGAGATTGCAAACGGACTATTGTTCTGGAGATCCGTGACAGAGAGAAGTACAACAGTACTAAAAATATTACTCAATACTTTTCAAAAGCAAAGGGAATGAGCGATGGAAATTGGGCAAATGTGCCCTTGCCTCCAAGTTTTTCATCCTGTCCATTTTTTTCAGCAGTTTGAGGCCTAGATTACCTTACCATCCTGAGATTCAATTTTTTCTCATTTTGATGCACCAAGCAAATAAAAGCGTTCTATGATTAACGGCGTTGTATTATTCGAGTGAATACGGTATATACTGCCCTCCTTTCTTCAGACCTTTTAAAAATAAGTGGATTCAAAGATGAATGCAAAATGCTATCTAAAACTTTTTCTTGTCAACTCACTCTAAATTTAACACTGGCTACAATTGCACTTCGCCATTGTCCACCTCGAGTTTTCTGGATCACAAAAAGGGATCATGAAATGCACGAAAAAACTAGAAAAGTTCGATACAATTATGATAGTATTCTTGACGCATGTCAGGATTTCCAGATACTGCACATGAATCCTCTCGAATCGCAACAAGAGCTCTTATTTCATGAAGCACTATACAAGGAACCCCGTGCCCTGAAGCATCATTGCCAAGCATTTTATCCTAGATTTGTTTCCAGGCGATACTACTTTTTCCCTTCGTCTCCTTCATAGTACATTCGGATGCCTTATACATATTAAAGCATATGGAAACATATGCAACTTATCGCCAAATTTTATATTCAGCATTATTAACAAAAAATGAACGTCTTTAAATACTACATCTGCTTCCTAGTGCCATTCTAGGGTCGAATGAGTTTCGATGATGACCTCAAAGTAAAAAAAAAAAAATCCTGAAGGATAAAAGGTCATAAACTTTGCTAGCTTTTCTGGGATTTCAGCACATCTCAGAGTCTTAATAGATACGCGTGAAGATGCCATAGATTCAAAGGAGCGCGTTTTTATTTCTTTCCCCTAAAAAAGTTTCACTCGTGAATGCAGGAATATGTCGCCCTTTAACTGTCAAAAGAGTTTAATCAGAATACGATCAGCTTGCTTGTTCTACCCACACGCTTGAATTTACAATCTAATCTCCAGGAATACAGTATTTCCTAATTTTAAAGTTTGTTATCATGAATTGAAAATGGCGTTGACTTGCGTATCATCGAATTTCAGACGACTTTCATCCTGAATATTTTGTAGACCAGGACTCGAATGATATGATGCGTTGAACAGATTTCGTCAATATTCCTGAAAATGGTAGACCGAAAGCATCAATACGAATACAGAAAACTACACCACAAAAATGTCGGTACAGTGATTCATTAACCTCATGCAGAACTAGAGCATCGTCGCTCATGATGGAAATACGGAAGGCTGACAATCTTCGCGGCATGCAAGAAGTCCGGCATTCCTCAACCGGAAAATGTTTCCAATGCTACCCCAGCGATGGCTTGCTCAAGGATAGGGTGACGGTCTGAGAGTTGCTCGGATTTCAGTCCAACAGGCACGTGCCGACGAAACACTCAACGACCGAACAGGCGGAGATTAGCATTGAGTAGGGAGAGCAGAGTTGGATTGCTTGGAAACCCCGTTATGGATTCTCAAGCCACCAAAGCCGGAATCGAAGCTGCTTGATGGAGAGGCCGCAATGATGAGAACGTCAAAATAACCGGGTCCGAAGGCCCCCGGCACTCTATTGATATTTATCGTCTACTAGCAATTTATTCCCGCAATAAATTCTCCCCCGCGCTCCCGAGCGAAAGCCAGTTAGCGCCGGCGTATCGCCGGATAAACGGCCATGCATAACACCCGAAAATTTAAAACAGATGACCGTTCGCTGCTCGTAATTAAAAATAAAGCAAAAACCAAGGGGCAGCCGAGAGGTGTTACCCGGCAGGGAAGGAAAGCTTGTTAGCAGGGCGACCACCCCGGCAGAGCAGAGAAACACAAAAGTCTGGTCAAATAATAAATCGCTCGGCTCCTCGGAGGTGATGCGTCATTAGCCGAGACTTCACGGGAGGTGTGTTATCATTAATTATCCACCTCGCGCGAGGGAAAACGAAATCGCGGAGACGCTCAATATCCCGGCGTTGCCGCGATCCCGGCCATTGGGACGAGGAAAGTGGCCGGTTTTCATTTCGTGGCCGTGATGAATGTTTGGAATTCCGTTCTATTTATCTTTGCGGCGGCGTTTTCGGGCCGGCAACCCCGGGAATCGATTTTTCATGCCCTGGTCAATTTCGGTGCCGCGGGAGCCGCTGACAACGAGCTGCTGAGTTTTTCCAGCCAATTTCTGCCTCCGCCGAGTGTTGTCAAGCACTTCCTTATCGGACTCCCCGTCGACAGAATTCTATCGGCATTAGACACCTACCTCCCCCAGGTCTAAATTCCTTATGCCGCAAAAACGTTATCAATGATCTATTTTCTCCAGAACACGCATTGCCCAGCTCCTCTCATCTCAGACACACAAAAAGCGAACGAAAAAAGATAAATTCCCGTTACGGTCGTCCACCCCAAATGCTTCTTTTCAAACTCATAAAAAATGCTACTGGAGAATGTGATGCAACAATCAGCCATGGAATTATTTGCCAGAAATCCCAGGGTACTGTGGTACGGTATTCCTCTTCTTCAAACATTTTGTAAAAGTATATGAAAGCTTTATCCGGTAGGTAATGCTTTCAGGGGATACGAAAACAAAGTATTAGGAATGTTGTTCTTTCAAAATCGAATTTCGAAGAATAGTACTGACAGTGAAAATAAAATGTCTGCATGTATTTAGATAATGTACTTCGCGCCCCGATGCAACACTTCTAATTCAATTTTGACACATTAAATTAAAAAATAATGTCCAACCAACAATCGCAATTATGAGCACAAAATTAACAAAATGTTTTAAAGGAATACGTGCTTGGTTCAGAACTCATAAGTGAACACAGTGCGCATAGCACATACTTTTCAAAAACTGGGCTTGTGGTAGGAATTATTTTTTTCTTGCATCAGACTCTCCTAAAATATCCATACAAGTATCATAATTTTAAATCAGGGATGTAAGTTTCTCAGAAACGTTCTTCTAAAATGAATTACTGTCGAACATACTGCCTAACAAACCTTCAAATATTTGACGAGAGAATGTTGAGCTGTGTATACCCTGAAATGAAGTACTTTCTACTTAAACGTATCTTGTTTTGACCTTGATTTCATAAGCATTTTTCAGTGATGTACAATGATGTTCGCTGTTTCTGCCAGTATACATAAAATACTGTGCAGAATAAAATGAAACCTCGGGTATACTTGTATATGAAGGAATTAATTCATATATATAAGGCATATTCTATGTAAGCACGTTTTTGGTGGTAGGATAAAACGGATAATGCCCTTCGATTTCAAAGACTAAGCTGCGCAAGAATGAAGGAAATTCCCACGGCATACGTTTTGACGTGTACGAAGTTCATAGTGAAGAAAAATTAGATTAAGAGCCTGAGTGCTTTCCAGCGCGTATTGTCTCAACGAAATGCGTGTTTCGAAGACGATGCTCGCGAAACCAGAAAGAGCTGATTGAATCCTGGTACAGCACAGGGTAAGAATGTCAGCATGACTGGCAACGCCGTTGCCAGTCCCCGTCCCCCACGGCATTCCGCAGAAAGCACCCGTCGTGGGCGCCCGGCGATCGGGTTCCCGTGCAAATATGATTAGGCGCATGCAATTAAAAGTGGAAACCCGATCCCGTACCCTATTAGGCCCACCGTGGGGAGGTAAGTATGAGAGGGGGAAGGAACCCGCAGGGGAACAAGACCGCGGCGGCGACACGCGTGATTATGCATCCCCGAGCGCATGCGGGCCAGCGAGAAGGCCTCTTCGCAATCGCCGTTGAGCCAAACTGTGAGACCCCTGTAAAACTGCAAGAAGCGATACTGAACGCACGACAGATGAACGACTTGGTGCAACATGATACAATTGTAGGCCTTGAGCGTAAGTTCTTGCAATGACATCTTGTCTTTGAATGACGACCGCGGGGCCGACGACAACTAGTCGCAGGGGCATTAAGATTTACGTGCGGTGACTCTGGTACTTTTGTCGAGATATCCGTGCATATCTTACGCAACTTCAACGCTAATTTCTGCCACAAGATCGAATTCCCCGCGTATCTTGCAAAAGAAAACAGACAATAGATCAACCGTAGAAATATTCCCAAGCCCCGCTTTTTAAATAAGCCCGAGCGCGAACAAATGCCGAATTCAAGAACTCTTTTTCTTGATCCTCTCACTCGAATAAGTTTACTTCTGAAATATCTTGAAGATCCGAAAAACTAAGCTAGAATGCAAAACATTGAACGGGCTATGCATACCGCAATATTGCCCTTCTGAAAGATTATGCGGAAATCCCGGATGATTCTACGAGCGCAACAATGCGGCTTTCAAAGAAAAATTTCCATTATCACGCTATCCATAGTTCTGGACCGAATCTAATGACAATCCAGAGAGCAAGTCAAACAAAATTCAAATCTCTTAGAAAAAAAAAAATATTATCCCGAACACCCAAAAAACCGGCGTTCGAAAACTTTACAAATATTGAATGATCTTGAGGGAATTTCAAATAATTTCTCCCTCCGCCCTTTAAATTATAATTTTGGAAAGAGATCAGCTTCACTTGACATGCTATCATGTAGCTTGTAGATCTCACGAGTTATTCAACACAAACTGAGATTGCTTCACACCCACGAATTCGAATCCCCTGCCTAGAATTTATTTTAGTGAATTTCACTGTAATCACTGTAGACCTCGGGAAAATTTCGAAATATAAGCACAAATCATCTGCAAAAAATATGAAGATAGATGTGGAGCCAAAAATAAAGATAGTACACTGCATAAACATCCGGAACTCGCATTCAAGAACGTTACTGTAGAACAGAAACTTACTGCTGGCGCCCCGGCTGCTGTTGATCAGCGTCCCCGTAATTCTAAATGCACGCCACTGAGACCATGAAAACAGCTCTACTCCGTGCATATCTTACGCAACTTCAACGCTAATTTCTGCCACAAGATCGAATTCCCCGCGTATCTTGCAAAAGAAAACAGACGATAGATCAACCGTAGAAATATTCCCAAGCCCCGCTTTTTCAATAAGCCCGAGCGCGAAAAAATGCCGAATTCAAGAACTCTTTTTCTTGATCCTCTCACTCGAATAATTTTATTTCTGAAATATCTTGAAGATCCGAAAAACTAAGCTAGAATGCAAAACATTGAACGGGCTATGCATACCGCAATATTGCCCTTCTGAAAGATTATGCGAAAATCCCGTATGATTCTACGAGCGCAACAATGCGGCTTTCAAAGAAAAATTTCCATGATCACGCTATCCATAGTTCTGGACCGAATCTAATGACAATCCAGAGAGCAAGTCAAACAAAATTCAAATCTCTTAGAAAAAAAAATATTATCCCGAAAACCCAAAAAACCGGCGTTCGAAAACTTTACAAATATTGAATGATCTTGAGGGAATTTCAAATAATTTCTCCCTCCGCCCTTTAAATTATAATTTTGGAAAGAAATCAGCTTCACTTGACATGCTATCATGTAACTTGTAGATCTCACGAGTTATTCAACACAAACTGAGATTGCTTCTCACCCACGAATTCGAATCCCCTGCCTAATTAAATAAAATCACTTAAAGTGACATTAGTGACATCTGGAGCCCTTTTAAAGCTTTATATTCGTGTTTAGTAGACGTTTTTTATACTTCTATCTACACCTCGGTTTTTATTTCTATCATGTGACGTAAATCAACGAGGATAGCATATTTTGGAAAACATGAAGCCATTATATTTGCCCTCCTAAAATAGCTTTAAACTTACAATGAAATGCTCATCTGTTTTTTTTTTTCAGTTCCCTGTTTTATGCATTCTCATCGCTTCTCGAATTTCAGCGCATGCATGGTGGTTAGGGGAAGTGCTAAGTGCAATGCCGTGAGATAGGTTTTTATTTATTTATCTTTAGGGAAGGGGCAATAGTGTAAAATTATTCCCTGTATACTCTTTGGTATTTCTTTTGCAAACGGCAACTGCGTTTTCTTTTTGGTAGGCCAATTTAGAGTGCAAATTGCCTGAAGATCGTCTGAAATCCCCGAATCAATTATTGCACAATACTTACGTGAGCGACAGCGCATTAATCGTCCTTTACCAGTCGACAATGAGAGAAAGTTCACCTTGTGCTGTAAACTAAAAATTAAAAGCAACCTAGTGCGCTACACTTAATACCGGACCTTTCTTTTACCGGTGGGTCGCATATCAACTCCTTCTACCGGAACTCAGTTAATTTTTGGTTTGATCTGATGAGCATCATATCTCAAGTAGAGGAGCACTGCTGCGGTTCCATCATTTCTTCGGAAAAATCTAACGAGGGCAAACATAGCGAGATGGTAGATGCATTCTCAGATCTCAGCTGGACAAATTTATTTCAAAATTCGAGTTCAAAATTTTCTGAACCCTCAATGAGTTTCATGGTGTTTTACAGGAAGAGCTCTCAAAGTTCCGCAAAAGTTTTTTTTTCCAAGATCAGTGAATCTAATATCATGAATTCGATTTTCGCCGGGGCACGCCGTAAAGTGAGAGAAGGTGAAAAAGAATCGTCAATAGTGCGTTCACTCTGGACAACCAAGGTCAATTCATCAGCGTCTCGTTTTGCTCCCTCGACCAGG
>CAJPEX010000653.1:0-29963 GCA_905338405.1 Notodromas monacha
AATTACCTGATGTGGGCCATATTTCTCCTTTTCGGTAATGAACATCCAACGGATTTACCCAAGTGTAGCGAGGACCCAGATCGGAAAAGCGGCTTTCAGGGTCTTTCAGCATCCCATTTGGAAACCATGGATATCTTCTCAACACTTGAAAAAAAAATCGGATTCAAGTGAATTCATTATAAACGGCAAGCAAATAGCATAAAAATACAAGCCATCTTTTCAAATTGGGTGATATACTGAGAGATAAATTACTGCAAAAACAAAAACAAATTAACATCCCGTTTAAAAAAGGTTTAACCCTTGTGTGGCAAAGTCTGGATACCTATATTTTACAAACTTTTGTGCACATGAGCACTGACAATTAAAAATACATTCGATTTTTGCACCAAGGCCAAGCTGGGGAATATTTCAATATTTTTTTTCTAATCCTATAGAAAAATTTTCCTCAAAAATAAAAAGTAATAATTCCTCACTGGGTGGCTTTTTTCAAAAATTCCTTGCATAGGATTAGCAATAGAGATTTTGGAATACAAAATGATTCAGATTTTTCCCAACTTAGGCCTACCCAACCTGGGTGCATTTTGGTGACCTTGGGTCAAACTTGAATGCCTGTTCCCCAAAAAAATCAAGACTTGGCTGCAGGATGGCCAGGAATCCTCTGCCATCCAAGGGTTGATTGAGTTCAGCATGCCAAGAAATAGTTAACCATATCAAGGACTTTCTAAAATTCTTGACAGGTTAACTTCCAAAATGTGTGTATCAGCAATGAAGAAGTCACCATGAAATCCTTTGTTCCAATTTATTTCTAGGAAATGCGAGTATAATCTGGAAAAATTTAGGTACAAAACTTCCTGATATTAAAACCTGCTTATTGGCACTGCTGGAAAAGGCATCAACTTTAACTTTCTTTGCTCTTTCACAGTTTCAATGAAATGCTCAATTTGGTACTCAAATGCATGTATTTTGCACCCAGAACATTTTTTTTGCCTAAAAAACTATCTTTATGTAATTTAATTGTTTTCCATAGGTAGTACAAATTTGATATTAGCAATGAAAAGCAAGATATTTTGGTTGGGCCACAACATGAGTTACATTTCACCCTATTACAGATATACAGTATCAGTTGATCTTATTTCTAAAACACAAAAAAATTGCACAAGAACAATAATTTTTGAGCATTTTCAAAACCTAGACTCTGGCAAAGACTATAATTGACAAGTGACTGAAGAGGGGTTTAAAAGTTTTCCACTAGACTTTTCCAAGGACAGAGGCAATTTTTGCTCAAGATGACCTTTTAGATTAAGGAATTTAATTTCAGGGAAACTTCTTTCTTCTATAAAGGCACAATTTATGACCCTGTTTGTAGGAAAAAATATTTCTGGTTTAGGGATTTTTGAGAGTGCCAGAACTAGAATTCATCTCTGGTAAGTTGGAAAAACAAATGGTAATTTGCTGCTTACCAGAATTACCCTTCTAAATGTGTGACATCCACCACAGAATTCAGTAATGCAAGTTCTTTTTCTCTGATAGGTGTCCTTATAAACTTGCCATTTTGAATGTTATACTTGTATTCATCAGTCAGCAATTAATCACTGATTTAAAGCAGTGTTCCCCAAACTGTGGTTTGTGGACTGGTGCCAGTCTGCAGAAGTTTCTTGCCAGTCCTCAGGAAAATTTCTTCCACATCATAAATTTATTAAAATTAGTAAGTTTGTGATTGCAATCCAAAATTTTGGAGACAATGGCAGTTGAAAATATCCAATGAAGTTTTTCTCCTAATAACAATTTAGACATATTTTCACTTTCTGAAATATAGTACTTTACTTTCATTTTTCAACTTGAAAAACCTTTCTTCAAGCTCAGCATCCTATCTTTGAAAGACATTTCCACTTTATAGCTACTTTATGGGTTTTTAACTTAATGGCTTCCATAGAAGTTTTTTTGAGGACTGTATGGCAGGTATTTTGAATAGTCATCAAAAATGTTATGGAACGTTGCTGGTCCAAGGGAAATATTATGAAAATATGTCAATCCGCAAAGGATTTTATAAAAATGTGCTGGTCCTCAAGCCTAATAAGGTTGGGGAACACCAATTTAAAAAAATTGAAGGACAATTGATTTTATTTTTGCCAAATTTTTAATGCTTGGAATTTTTGGACATGCAGTCATGCAAAAAAGTCTACAATCTGTGATGAAGCGTAATAACTCAATTGAAAAAATGTTAGACCATATTTCTGCACTCACAGGCAAGTCTGCTGTGGGGTGAATAATGAACAGCGACTTTTGAACGAAGTCGTTGTAGTCGTAGAGGGTCTCGTTGACAGTCCTTGTGGTGTTGTTTGCTTTAACAACTTTTGTACCGACGGATTTTGTAGGGGCCGTATATAAGACTTTAAACTCGGTTTTTTGAGAAAAACCTTGCAATGACAAATTGGCAAAGTTGGGTTTTACAAAAGTACTTTTTCATACAAATACTGTACCAGAGGAAACTCTCAGATCACACAACCAAAATGTGAAGTATGAATACTATACTTCATTAATCTTTGATTCCATCATGTTTATTCAATCAAATCTTTTCAGTATCATTTGATTATTTCAGAATTCAAGTACAGTACTGTACTGCACTGTCAAGTTTATTCTGTATAAAACTAATGCATGGAAACAAAAATCAAATTGATTCATCATCAGCCTCTCATCCCAGCAAATAATCAGCTGTATTTCTCATTGGTGTAAAAAAAGAGGCATGAAAGCACAGGTGTCCAACCTGTATTCCATGGTTGTCTGCACATATCCAAGAATTAACAACACATGCCTGCCAAGATATGGATTCTTTCCACATTTACCCTGTACAAGGTAGCCATTTTGAAATATGCCTTTCTGAATGGGCATCACCCATTTTTAAGCATCCCAGTGACTGTTTCTTGACTGACAAGGTTTGGTGTCACCCATTGTTAACCTAGATACTATTACACTTGTTGCAAGGTTCTCCACCAGAAGAAATTACCCATTTTATTTCCCTCCAGGAATAAGTGGTGATTCTCTCCCCCTGCAGCTGTTCCTTGTTTTTGACTCTTCTATATGCAAACAACGTCTGCCTCAATGCGTGATGCTTTTCCCCTCAAAAAGGCCAAGCGCCCATTTTTCTCTCTCTTTATTGCTGACAGTGACAGATGCCACTGCAACGGATTTTCTTTGACACTGCGGGATCCAAGAGGAAAATCCTCTTGGATATACATATGTATATTTGATTGAATGTATTTTCTCTGACATGTTTGTATTTTCACCTGATGTTTGCTGTTGGAAATATTCATGAGATTAAAAAACCTCAAGAATGTTTGTGACTTGAAAGAATCTTGGCTATCCTCAATTCTTCTCAAGTCTATATCTACTTCTGCATTTCCTGAGCTAACCTCAGAATTAATCCAAACCTTGATGTGGTTATTTCTCAGGAAGCTTTTATTGTAGCAAATTTAACAAGACTTCCTTAATTTCCTGAATTTGTATTTTATATTGTTATGAATATAGACAAATATATATTGCTTACTATTTTATAAATCCCTGAAGTATTTTAATTTTGGATAACACCATGTTAAATGGCTTCTGCATGGGTAAAAAATGAGTAAACTATTTGCTGGGATGATGTGTAGCTCTGTGAATGTTACAGTTTTGGCTTTTCCAATACAGGTAAAGTAGGGGCCCCAGACTTTAATTAGACCACTGTCCCAGGACATTTCTTGCAAAAATTTTCTTTTCCCCATTTTTAGGGCATAAAAGTCTATTTTTTTAACATCATTTTTGTCCCACACAGGAAAAATAAAAAGCAAAATAAATCCTCAAACTTCTGTCCCTATTCCCTGCTGAAGCATTCCACTGCTGTTCATGTCATCCAATGAATCACGATTCACCCATGAAAATGGAACTACCCACATAAAGGACAGAAGCAAGGGAATCTTGAAGGAAGGAAGTGGCGCTTCCCATTTCTCCGCATTTAAGTACCCATCCGGAAGAACACATGGACTCGGAAAATTACTACAAGAGCTCGGATAATGGTCCAGCATTAATTCACTCGCTCATGGTGTCTTCTGTTTATTTTTTATTCTTCTTCTTCTTTTAAAAAAAAAAACATTTATCGTCTTCCTCTTATCCCAGTGCTGTCCCGAGTTACGGACGATAAGATTACACTGTCTTCGTTGATGAGAACACGGACAGTTTAGCACAGATAGAGTGTTTATGTGCTCGAAACTGTGTACGGAAATGAGGCGTGAAAAAGAGGGTTTATTTCCCAACTTTTTTCCTGTTTTTTTTCTTCTCTCAATCAGGGCACTATTATAATGGTACAAGAGAAAACTTTGTAGACAAATGTTTGCTTGCATGTATGGAGCTCGTGAAATTTGGGTCTGGTTACCCCCAAGTTTGACCAAGTGATGAAGTAATGGCTCTTTGGGGTGGTCTTTGTGCATATGTTGACAAAGGCTTGAAGTGTTTGTGATATTGATTGCAAAATTGTGTTTGGTTATCACAAACTCATCTCTTATGCTCAGCGTTCCAGAGCAACAGAATTGCTTTTTTAAAGACTTGGGATTTTCACATCTTGATAAAAAAAAAAGTTGTTCCCCAAATCTCAGAGGACTGGGAAAAACTTTTTGTTTTGTGTGAATTCTCCTCAAAGATTCTCCATGAACTGTTTAATGAATTATAAATTATCTGGGAACTGTGTCAGAAAGAGATTTCAGACAAGAAAGGAAACTTTTCCTTCTGAATGAAAAAGAGGAATTTTGGACCAAATCAATTGAAGATATTAATTGATGATGACCAGAAGATAAATGAAACGAGATAATCAGCGGCGCTGCAGCCAGGACCAAAGTCCTAGTATAAAATGTTATATTCTTTCAAAGAACACAAAAAAGAGTTTAGCTCAACAGATACAAATATCAACAATACCAATTTCAAAAAGGTTTCACAAAAAACAACGCAAAGATTTGTTGGACTGTCACGAGGTCTGAACTGGACTGTGTTTGGGATATAATTCTTCATTGCTTTTATACTGTTTTTCTGATAAGCAGACTATCTGTTTCAATAAAGGATATCCTTGAAACACAAGGTATTCAGTGTGACAAATTTAGAGGACGTTTCTAGGCTTGGGAGGAAGATCATGGGAACTCAAGGTCATCTCTGGTCCCACAAGATTCCTTTGGGATTATTGGCCTTATGCTGATTCAAGCAAATCTTGTGTTTCTAAACACCCCTCAACTATATTTTTGACAAACTGGCTGAAGATCTTGTGATTTAATTTATGCTCAGAAATTGCCAGGATTTTTTTGGGAGGAGGGGAATTAACCAAGGGTCACTGAGTTGGGAAAAATCCAGGGTGCGTAAAATCCCATTGCCTCAAAAAATTCCCAATATTATTCCTATTATGCTGGGATTGCATGAAAAATGCCACCAAGTGAGGAAATCTTTTTGCGGCAAAAGTTTCTTCAGGATTATAAAATTATATTGGACTTTTTCCCAACCTAGGCCTTGGTTCAAAAATCAGATTTTTTAATTTGCAAAGCTCAGGGGGACTAAATTTGGCAAAAAATATCCCAACATTGTTGCACAAGAGGTAAAATCAAATTGCTCCATGACAAATTAACTGGTTGCCCAGGAAATATTGGGTGGAATTTCAAATTTAAAAACCATGGAAATATAGTATGTGTTTAAGAAGGGCTACTCAAAAAACCCAATACTTCTTACTCTAAAAACTGTAAATGTGCCACATTTTCTCCATTTGATGGGAATTTTGTGCATGTGTGATAAGTTTTGTTGTGTTTGCATTATGAGTTAAGTTCCAGAGGTTTGGTAATTTTCAACCCAGCAAATTGAGAAGTATGAACTCATGGTGGATAAGTTTCCTGACACATTCATACAACCTTTAAAATTACTTGAAGGTTGATTTCAGCTGAAAGTTCTCAAGTCAAATAGATTAAAAGAAAGGAAAGCATAAACTCATGTTGTACTTGACACATTCAACTAATTATATAATGGTCTCAATTACCAGCTGATTTCAAATCACATATTCAAGAAACAAAAGGTCCCAATTAATGTGAACATATTTAGAAGCAGAGGCATCATTGAAAGGCAAGAGTTCATTATAATTTCACTTATTTGTAATTGTAATTTGTTTCCTTTTCTGGCTTTTCACATATTTGTCATGTCCACTCAAAATGCCATCTGCTAAAATTTAGTAGAGATTTCCAAAATGTTTTCTACTTCAGCACATGAGGCATTCCAAAAGATTTGTTTGTGAATAATGACAAAATATGAAGCTACTCATAGAATATATTTGAGAATCAGGAAATAAGTCTGTTTTGCATTTCTTGAACTGATGAAAAAAATAATGAATACATACGTGCATATTCTCCCAAAGCAACTATTCAAAAATCTCGAAAAAATTCTCAAAACACAATTAGAGGCTCAATTAATGTGGGTTGTTCATGAAAGTACAGTATGTGCAATACAGTAATTCGTTGGCTTTTATAGAGATTTTTGCGTTAGCGAGTTTTTAATTGAAAAGTACGCGAACACTGATTGAAAATATAGTAATAATATCTCGTTCCAGTTCCAATTTTAAAGAAAATTCACTGAAAAACTTCCATCAGATCAATAATCGAAATTTCAGTGCTAAATTTCGGTGGGCCACATAATTTTCTGATAAATGTTCAGTGAATGTAACTAAACGTACAGTATTTTGATTTAAAATCTACTTTCACAAAATGTCTTGACAATGAGAAAAAATACTTGTATAAAAGTTTTCTGGCGGTTAAAAAAGGTTTAGACCGTTCGCGACCAAAATGAAAGAAGTCCCTCTTCCTTTTTTAAATCAATTTCTTTAAGTTTGACTATAGAAGTTAATAATGGTTCTTTAAATTAAAAACAAGTTCCATGATTCCATCTGTATAACAGGTACAAGCGCGGATTAAAAATTACAAATGCATCGCAAATTCACTCCAAAATGCAAATGACTTTTGTTTCAACCGTTCATTTGAATTTATACATTTATAAAAACAAAACAAAAATTGGTTTTTAAAAAAAATTTTTTTAAGGAGAAATGTACACTCAACTACCACCAGATGCTCTCTGAACACGAACTCGCCACAGCAATCTAGCTTTACCACGGGATCCCCAGGACAAACCCCCCGGAAAGATCCTCTGGTGGACAAAAAACCCCCTTAAGGACTTTCCCGCCACCCGTGGACACGACCCCGCAATATCTTGTCATACCCCACTGCAGGGGGTCACAATAAAATAGCTACAATATTCGACCTTGCGCAAATATAACCAACCAGATCTTCCGTCATTCATCCTCACTTTACAATTGAGATCATATATGGAGAAACAAGCGTAAATTCAAAACACAAAAAAACAGAGAAAACTGCGCTCTTCATTAACATACTGTATCTGAGTTTATTCAGCACGCAAAATATTTTTATCATTATCAATTACGTCGCAATGTTGTACGAAATTCAGAGACCTTGTTGAGCAGATGATTTTTGCTGGCAGTGGAATGATAAAATGAATATTGAAAGGACTATCTGCAATTTTTTGGCCCATAAAATGTATTTCCAGGCTTAAAATACATAGAAAATGCATCTTAGCATATTCATTGAAGCTCTTTGAATTGCAGTTAAGATTAGAATACAAAGGGTGAATCCATGAACAATAAGCAGGACAGACTTTGCGCATAAAATTCAATTAAAATGGAAGTTGGAAGGAAGACGGGATGTTCCTCTCACTCTGAAATTTCCAAAGTGACCAGTGTTGAGGAATTAATTGACCCAACAAAAAAATTTGAACCATAGCGCAGTGGAAGAAAATGTGGGAAATAATAAGGCAGGGCAATCAGCCGGTTTGTGGCCGGGAATATGTAATTAAGGGGGTACCTTAATTATATATTCCTAGTTTTGTCTGGTTTAATCACAGTCCACAATAAATCACAATCAAACACAAAAAAAATGATACATCACAATAAATTCAATGATGCAATGACACATTCAATAGAAACAATAAATTTGTGTACAAAAATTCAGGGTGAAATAATGCAATGCAACAATTCAATCAGAAGAATTGGGGTTGGAATATTTGGAGGAAGTTTACTGTAAGCGCTAATTTTAAGGACTGATTATTGGGAGTGAAAGAGTGCTGGGTTTTTATAGCATTCAGCCCAATGCTTCTGTCAGCTGACCTGACCAAAGCATTGGACATTTTTTTTGCCTGTGATTTGTGGACAAAATGTGCATTGGTGAAGTTGTCAGGAATAAATCCCAACAAATAAAAGGTTTAGTTTTAATTTATGATTTGTAAAAGAAGTTCGAAAATGAAACACAATAATTTGGTCAGGCTGCAACTGGGGTGAGAATCACCCTATTATAAGGTTGATATATTTCAAAAGGTTGTTTCACACACAAAGGAATTGCTCGCAAAATCTTGGAGTAACCGCACACACAAATGCAGAAGCTGGACTGTGTCAAACATTATGATTTTTGGAAACAGGAAAGCTGTCCTACAAGGACGAGATTTAGCAACAGGATTAGCAGAGAAAGGTAGCCTTGGAGGCTTCTGTAAGTTACGTGAGAACCGAGGTTTCCCGAGGTTCTCACAGAAAGTGGAATTTGTCCTCAAGGACGAGAATTCGGGTTCTCAATTTTGTTTGCTAAAAATAGAACTAAAAAATTTGCGACAGTTGTGCATCTGGGGAACGGATGCCTGAAGGAAAATGGGACCAGAATTTAGGTCCTGGGACCTGATGTCCCTGGGCCCCAGTTCTGGTTCCCTAACAACTGTCAGGCCGGTTACTGACAGAGGGTTTTAGGAAAGGTTAGAAACAGCTCAGCAATGGATTTTGGGCCTCAGAGTGGGAGCCTTACACAACCCTCAACTCTTATTCAGAGGAGGTTGTGTCTCAGCATCCCATACTCATCACAGGTCCCCAGCATTCCCATTAGCATCACCAAAGATCACAACACAGACAACAGGATGAGGACTGCTGACTGCAGTTGGACTAAGACTGAGTAAAGACTGAGTGAAGCCAGATCAAAGGCTGATAGAATACTGACTGACTGTGCATAATACACAGCCCTTTTATACAGGCCAGAATAACCCTGGGATTGAGCCAAGGGAAACCTAGTTGACCCTGGCTAAATCCCGTTTCCAGGCAGGTTTACCACTCTGCCAAAGTTGCCCCTTCTGGGCCAAATATGCTTAGGAGCGCATCGTAGCGCAACCTGCCACATGCATTTTCCTTTGGGGCGCAGAGCATCCCACCACGTAAGCTGTGGCTTTTGCAGGACTCTATCCTGCTGGCGCCACACAGCACCTTGGCCTGGCTCTGGTTTGCGACCCGACAACTATCAATACAATATTGCAACAATGATAAGATATTTTTATGAATATCTGCTCTTAGGCTTTATTGTGTGATCTGACCTAATATTCTAGAATGCCAGTCAGCTTCACGTCAATGATTTTTAATTTTATTAAAAATTTGGCAGATATTTGCAAAAGATGATTACTGCTGTACCTCCAAAATCAAATCTGGAATATAAGAGGTGCTGAAGTGCATGGTGACAGTTTCTTTTTTTTGCCCTGGATGACTTTGAAATTGGAACAAAGGAACACATTTTGAAAAAATGAATGACAGGAAATTATTCAGACTGTTGTCATCTAAAATGATAATACAGTCAACTCTGCAGAACATACCTCCTGCACTGACACAAGTTGACTAGATGTTGCCTGTAGTGCAAGGTACAACAGTGCAATGCAGCATACAAAATGCCATGTCATATGAAATACCCAAAATGAGAAATTACGAACATGAATCAAAACATCATTCCAAAGAATTCCTAACACAATTGTAGAAGATATTGATCTTCAGGAATAATTCCATAATAAAGTGAATCATCACTTGATCAGCAGGGAATATCAAGAACTATAAACACAAACTTTAGTCACACCTCAGTGGAAAACCTTGGACAAACTTTCCACAGAGGAGGACCTGGACCGGAGTAAAAACATCACAAGAAAAAATCAATCCTTCTCTGAACTTTGGAAAGCCCAGACCTGCTTTTGTGTGACATTCCTGATTAACATTTGTTGACCTGAACATAAAAATATGTTGAGGAGTTTGAAACCCTCAGGCTGCAAATGGCCAATTGTTTCCATCACATTTATTTCATTAAAAGCCACATCTTTGTCTGAGAGGTCTTAGAGACCCCTGATGGACTTGCACAATGGATTTTTGCACAACAGAACACCTTTGAAGGAAGTTTTCCTTCCAATGCAATGGACTAAATCTGCACAGCAGACTTCTGTTTGCTTCAATTTGATAGTACAAAGTGAGAATTATAATATTATAATCATTGAATTTGCACAACAGACTTTTTGCACAACAGACTATTGTCTGATGCACAAATCAAGTCCATTGTACTGGGGTTGACTATTGCAATTTTAAAACCCCAAATTTTTTTAAAAGGAAATTTCAAAAATTGGATTGTACTGTAGTTGGTTCAAATTAGAGACAATTCATCAGTAAATAATATTGAACTGTCCCTGGAAAAGTGCATCTCTATTTTTTGGCAACTCTCAAAAATTTTCAATTGGTATATCCTTCCATGTTTTCCCCTGCCCGTCTTGAAAGGGAGTATAAATTTTTTTTCATTTCCCTATAGACACTGAAAATTGCGAGGACAAAATCTCGCCAAAAGGCTTCCATTCTTGCTTCCATGTAAGCGCAATAACTCAATTCACACGTGCCACGAATACCCGGTACAGTATCCCTCTTTCTTCATCATAATTCAGCCAAGATAAAAAAAAAGCAGCAATATTCGTCTGGTGTGGTGAAATTAGAAACGAAAAAGGAAAACCCCCCGGGGTGGGGCCGAATGACGCAGGAGTATATGAAAATTCCACCCCCCCCCCCTCTTTTTCTTCACACCTAATTTCCTCCGTGTTCCCGACACCCCCCTGAGCAGGAAGTTGATGAGATTAATTTTAATTGGTGACCCAGGGATTTTTACCCCCTTCTCACCCCCCTCTGGAGGATATGGAACAACGTCATCCAAGCTCTTTCTTTTTTAGCAGGAATATAAAGTTATGTGAGAAGAAAATTTTTGACAAAAGTCATTTTATTAGTATGCTTGGATCTTTTGAGTGCAAACTTTGAATGCATGTCAAAATCTGTGCACTTCGTTCAGGTGTGAAGAATTCGCCGTGAAATTCCCGGTAAGTCCTTGAAAATACCGCAGAGCCCAGATTAAAAAAAAAAAAACCACTGGCGTGAATATTCAAAGTTTTATATTCTGTATTTTCAATTTTTTCGGCGCAAGAATTCGGAAAATACTCGAATCGATTTGTTTTGAACAATTAGAAAAGTTTTACATTTATTTTTGAACGCTGACATATTTTTATTTTTATTGAAAGTATAAGTATAAGGGTTCAAAAATAAATTTCAAATTTTAGTTGAAAATACCGACGGAATCTGGCTGAAATTTAAAAAAATATGTATATAGCTGATCTTTTCAGTGTGGCCTAATTAGCACTTCTGAAAAAAGTCAGGAAAATTCAGCAAAACATGTGTTCAAAACTTCCAGATTTAAAAAAAAAAAAACGGAATCATACATTTTCATTAAAAGGTTTTCAAGCTTTCTGAGGCTGGCGATTTTCAAAATTGATTCCGTTAATTTATGAACACTTCAGAGACACGAAATATCTCACATTTTCCAGAAGCCTCAGGAATTTCAAGAGCTTTAAACTATGAAAATAGTGGAAGAACCTCAAAATATTCAGACTTATGCCGCAATATTTCTATCCTTCCCGCGGAAACTCAAATTTTTGAATAACCTAATGCTGTGTTTCCAACTTTTAACAAACTTGGCATATGAGCAGAAAATTAGAAATATTGATCAATCAATCAGTCCTCGGATTTTTTTTAGACAAAGATCTAAATATAAATATAAATGTTGAACGGAATTATTTCCTGTTCCGATCATCTCGTAAATTTTCAATGAAATTCGCCAGAATATTCGAAAGAAAAAAATCTTCTCATGGCCATGTTTCTCTCCCCCGTAAAACAAGCACATTTCATGCCTGAAACTGTCGAGGAAAAGTATCACATTACAAAATCCGTTCTATTTTCAGAAAACAACGTTGAATTTTCATTCGGTTCATTTTGTAAAAAGTATATTCCTTAAATCGCTTTCCTGAAGACCCCCGTTCAAAATGTAAAAACACCGAGCAAATGGATTCCATCAAGAGAACCAACACTCGAGACATTTCTCGTTCCCAATCCACGAAAAAGCACGCATTTTATTCCGCATTTACAGGAACAGAGAAACAAAAAGGCACAAAATGAACCATCAGTCCTCATAAATATTCATTATTTTTAAATAAAGGAAGAATAACAGGAACGGAAAAAGCGATCGCGGAATCGATGAAAGAATAACCAGATAACGTTACGCCAAACGGAATGAAAATTGCGGAATATTATCATCAGTTTTGATATTGATTTTCGGATCATTCCTCTTTCTGATGATTAACCTACTTTCATCAAGCAAACAAAAAAAAAACAGAAAGCTTGGCTATGAGACTATTAGACACGTACTCCTATTATTTTCCAAGATATAGCAAACAAACCCACGTGGAAAAAATGAATGAATCGAATGAAATGATCCGACTTTTGCGTGGGTTTGCACGAACATTATTTGCGTCACTTCCTCGCTAAAATTTTCTCGGAACAAATTTACATTCAAGATTATATACAAGGGCGGCATCTAAAATTGTCATCTATCCCATTATAACCTTTTTTAATTGCGAGGTTTTAAACTTGAGTAAATGATAAGTTTTGGAAGCCATAAAGTTGATACCCGGAATTTTTTTTCGTTTCTCGGAAAAGAATAGGCTTGTGTTTTCAATTCGGCCTTAAATTTTCCAAAATTCTACAAATTTCTAGGGAGCCACTTTTGGGAAGAAAAACTTGATGGAAGTTCAAATACATTGTGCAAAACACCCGTTATGCTAATCAAAAACGTTTTTCTTAATTTTTAATTCTGGCTGTTCAAAAAAATTAGATGCGACAAAAACCGCTTTCATCGGGAACATGAACTTTTAAAATTGTAAAATAAGGCACAAGAGGGCGTTTTTCTGCAAAAATTAGCTGGTTATCATTCGGAATAATTTTTTGACATTATAATTCGTTCAATTTCTTTAATTCTCAACAAAAATTAGAGCGGCAAAGTCATTATTTCTCCAAGGAAAATTGCTCTTTTTTCGAGAATAAATGGCGATTTCTTTTTTCCTAGGAGGATCGATTTGCCGAAAATCGACTGACATTAAACGCGAAAAAGTTGCGACGATTTTCTCAGGGTCTCTGCTAAAATAAATCACTGCTAAAGACCACGTGGTGTGAAGCAAAACTTTCAGCATTAATTCCTATGGCAACACGAACAAAAGGGTTCGATTAATGCGTCATCAATAATGTCAAACAAAAGAAAAATTCCTCGGACGAGTATAAAAACTAGGTGCAGAATTTATTTGCGAGCTGAGATCAGTTTGTGCTTTCTCGCCAAACGTTTCTGGCGAAACATTTTTACAGAAACATCTCGAGAGGAAAACATTATTGAATTTTGAGAATATGGGGAAGCGTAAAAACGTTTCATTTGTACGTTTCTTCATTTTAGCGACGATTTGCACACGTGAGTGATATGCTGAAAGTCATTGTACAGAAAAAAAGATTGATTGAAAATAAAAATCACGCGTCGGAAAAATCACATCATGTTAAATGATCACAATTAAATGCTATATCCCGAAATTTATCCACGCTATTACTAAATTTTCCCGAATGAAACTCGTTTTTCGCAAGAAATTCAGGATTTTCCGCAGAAAAGAATTATTTCCTATATCTTTAAAAAAAATACGACAGCAAGAATTTTCCTGTATCGACTTTTTCATGCAAATTTCTTCCTCTGAAAAATGAGTGGAGTCCATATTTTTTCCAATAATTTATATCTATTTCATTTTCAAACGGAAGAAGTACTGATATAAGGTTCTCATCCAAAATTTGGCAGCAAGAAATTTGAATATTTCAGAGCTGAAATATTATTTTTTAATGTGGAATTTTTTTCATTTTTTCTTCACTTTTTTGTAACATTTTTATTTCTCCTCTGATGACAAGGTGATACAGTCGAAAAAAGTTTGAGGTTCATATATTCCTCTTTCTCAAATCGTGAATAATTCCTCCAACCTTTAATTTCGAGGAAAATAAAAGTGAATCTTAATTTAGCTCAATTTCTTGCAAGAAAACGAGTTGAATTTCAGCGGGTTCGAAATACTTCACACTATAGAGATACAAAATTAATGTTTTAATTTACAAATTGCTACGTTTTCTTTTCCAGGTATCCACGGACTTTGTCCAACTTTGACATATTCAAAACTTTCCCCACTTTTAAACCCGTCGTCTATTCTGAAATCTGACTCTTCTGGAACGACTTGCGTCTGCAAAGCAGCAGGAAGCCTCTCATCTTACTTCTCAGGTCATGTTTCCTGTGCTGACCTGAAAATTTGCTACGCGGCTTCGCCTTATTACTACCCCGAAGGATTCGGTTCAGCGGATTTTTACGTGAGTTATTCCATCTATATCCAGCAAATGAAACAGAATTAAACTAAATTTTGCAAAACTAGGGCGCCTCTATAAAAAAAGGGAGGTTTCTGGAAAATCGAATAAACCAATTGATCACCGCGCGATTTGTCACAAAAAAAATTTCTCCTGTGTCCATTTTGAAAGATCAAGTTATAGCAAAGCCTTTGCAAAGTTATTGGATCACTTTCCCTTCCCAAAAATTTTTTTTATTTTAATTACTGATGACCTAAGAGCTAAGAATAGTAGCACAGTTATGCAGTGATAATTTTCTTTTTGCTTCACACCTATGAGGTGTTTGGATCACTCTTAGGTTTTCAGTCTCTTCTTCACTACAAAAAACCCAAATACATTCCTGATAGTGGTGATAATACAGGTGGTGCCTTTTGAAATTTGACGCTATGCTGCTGTTGCTGGACTAGGGTCAGATTGCAAAGCAGTCAAATTGTAAGACACTTGGTAAAATTGAGAAATATGAGCACAAAACTGCAAAAAAAGAAGCCAAAGCAGATCAAATACCAGGGCAGAAGTCAACCTCCCTGCAAATTTGACTGACAAATTCTAGGATGGTCAAATTGCCAGAGGTTGAATTGCAAGGTACCTCCTGTACATAGAACATTTTTTGCTTTTTCCTGAACAAGGATTATCAATGCAATTTAATAATTAAATTTATTAGAACTTGAATGAAATCAAAGGATTTTGAATGTCATGGATCCCTCCAAGAGCAATTTGGCTAAAACATATACTGATTGCGATGAAAAAAATGCATGATTTTATTTCAATTGCATATACACCAAAAAGCAAGAAAAAAATTTAAATAAAATTCTTATCTGCTAAAATCAGTATGAAATGATGTTCCATTATTTTCAAATTTTCAATCAAAGTATTTTTGAATGAAATGCATGTTGTGAATGAGATATTTTTGAAAAATATAAATTCTACAAAAATTGTTAGAAGCCATTCTGGTGCGCATCATAATTGATTCTAATAAAAAATTTTGGACCAATTCAAACACTAACACCTATTAGAATAGGAAAATAATTGAAACTTAGTTGAACTCAAGATCAATGAATGCCTACATTGTAATTTGGGTGTTCTTATTTTTTAAATATTGCAGTAGTTTCAGAGTCACTGAAATACTGAATGAAATCAAAGAATTTTGAAACCCCCTGTTTCTGTAAAGTTTACTCAAAGGCATTCAGCTAGTACTTGAGTAAATAGAGCAGTTATAATACAGTATATTCAAAAAAGCATTAAAAACAATCAGATGAACCACATTGATGATACAAAAAGCTGAAACCAAATTGCGTTTTTCTTCTTTCAATTTCCAAAGGCATTGACGATGTCAAGTGCTGGACTGGAATATGCTTGGAGACCTTTCCAGGGATCTATTCCCAAGTGTGCCCCATTGGAAGAATCTGTTTACATTGGCAGAGGTCAAGTTCATGGAGATTACTTCGTTGGTGAGGTAATGCATATACAGACCTCAATAATTGGAGAAAAATACATACATTATTCTTTCCACGTTTTGTCTGAACACCAATTTATCAACTGATGATACAAAAAAATTCTGTCAGTCTCACTTTCACCAACTTGTGGCAGAAATTACCATATCCACACTTTAAAATGGTTTGGACATGAAAATTTGCCCACAGTGAAAGCAATGTCATTAAATGTTTTTGAGTGGATTTGGGTTGGGTGGGAAGGGGGTTTGGTTATGGAAATCTTGATTGAACCTTGTGATTGCTGAAAAGCGGCAAATAAAGTGTTCTGTTCATTCAATCATATCAGTTTTTGTTACAACTTATTCAAGTCATATTTTATTCGCTTTTCGAGAGACGTGCCACAATCTTTTTTTTTTTTATTTATGTGACAGAGTCCATTGAAGTCAATCGCGGTTTTGGCGGCTTCGGTGATGGGATCAACAAAATAAATCTGGAACTGAAGCAGCGACATTTTGTTTTCTCATTGCATTATGCAGATGATTCATTTATACCAGAATTCTTCCCCTCTTTCTCTCATCCGTCGGAAATGGCGAGCCTCTCCGACGTATGTATATATCACCGAGGATATCATTTTCCTCTAGCAGCAGCAGCAGCAGCATAACAACAAACAGCAACAGCAGCAACTTGTTGCCTCTCAGACGATATCAGTGCGCATCCCGCTCAGCAGCAGCAGCAACAGCAGCAAACGTCAACACACACAAAGGCTCGCCGCGTCGTTGAAAGGCACCGCTGGCTCCATGTGCATCCCGGGGGGGAACCCATTCTGCACCCCGGAGTGCCGAGCCACCAGAGGGGTCTCCATTCAATCTCTGGGGTTCCGACCGAGCCGCGTATGCAAATGACACAATTTGTAGTGCTTTCGTCGTCGCCGTCCTCGTCTCCACACGACGTGAGTGGATCTTATGGCAGTCACCGACGGAAAACGAAGGGGGGTCTTCCACAGAAATCCTTAGTTTATGATGGAGGAGGATCGAAAAAGAAGGCCGGGAGGACTAAATAGATGCCGACACTACTTGAAACGGGGGAATCGAATTTTATTTTTCTTGTCCGATATTTTTTTTTTAGTATCATGAACACTTTCGACTGCAGCCCACAAATTCGATTTAGGCTACTCCGGAAGACGCGGTAGAAATTAATTTTCAGAGCTTGAGACCACGTACCATGAATATACTCACGTTCCTGAGTTAGAGTCCTCGATGCAATGGTTGGATCATTAAGAATGTTAATTTCAATGTCCGATCGCCAGTCGGACAGTCTTCACATTTAGCGTCACTAACACAACATCGCCAATAGCATCAGACCACGCCTAATACAGTACTGTATTACAAAAGGTTTTTCCATCTAAGAGATGGTCTACATTATTTGGGAATTTTCGTTTTTCAAAATTAAAAAAGTCACAAAACCAAGGCTATACGAACATATGATGATGTCCCACTTCATGAAAATAAATCTTTCCTTTTAGCGCAATGCTTCATTTCAATTATGTGAATTATTATAAAACTGTAACTGGCTATTAATGTTACCGTTATCGACATAAAAAGTTGCTGCATCATTAAGACATTTTTGAAAACCTCCTGTTTATCGCTGTAATCTACGCAGGAGTGTCACGCAGTTAAAAAAACTATCTTCATCGTCACTCATTTGCATTTCATCACCCAAAAACGCCATGAAAAGAGCTAGGCTTGCCTATATGCAGATGCGAGATTTCAGGGAAATTTTTGAAAAATATCGGTGCTTGTCACGCTCAAATTAAAAAAATGAATGTAGCAAGAAATACGTTGGTAAGGACTAATTAGTTCAGGCTGATTCAGACACTGAGACTAAAATTAAATAAGGTCTTCATTTGAAGAAAAAATGAAACTTTCCCCTAGAATGCCTCTACAAAGATATTAAAAATATAAAATCAATCTTCCTTTCCCAGCAATCTCATGCAAATTTTGGGATATGAAAATTCTTTTTTTCTCAAAAAATTTCAAATTTTGAAAAAAAAAATTTACAATTTTTCAAATTTGCAATTGCAAACCGCCTAATAAATGCACATCTTAGGCGGTGGTCTACGCCTCATCAAAATCTCAGAGATAAGGCTAAAAATCTAAATTTATAATATAATACAGTATCAGTTTTAGGAATTCTCTGGCTGTTGGAGATTTTTTTTAAATCAATAATCTTTTACGATTCCGGTTAAATTAAATACTGTACAGTACATTACAGCAAGTGCGTCTCATCTTCGCTGGCGAACATGTTTCCTCTTCTTGAGCAAATATAAACTATGTGCGTCTTACAATTGACTTGATACGACCCCCTTTTCTTTTTTCATCCTTTCATTTAGTTAGTGATGGGGGCCTTCTTCCGGACTTCCGTTTCCGGCTTTCCTCTTTTCGGCAGCCGAAATTTTCTCGTTAAATATTTAATCGGTCTTCCGGGAGCATAACGAGGCCCCAGTCGTGACTCGAGGGGGGAACCGGGAGGAATAAGAGCCCCAATGTATATTTCACGGCGCAAATTGGAAGAAGCAGCAGCAGGAGGAGGAGGAGACGACTCAGTGGGATGCTTCAGAGAGCGGCCGAACCTGCAGAACCGACGGGGCTGTGTGTTCACCCACAACAGCTGCCCAGAGAGTTCACGCAGTTTGTCGTGCTTGTTGAACCAAAAATCTCATCCCATCACCAATGCTGGCTGGCTGCTGGGGAAGAGGCAACTGCTTGGTCGGCAGGGGAGGCCTTTTTTTTGTTTTTTTCTTCTCTCAGTGACGCATTAATGGGTTTATCTGGAGCCGGCAGCTGCTTGCCTTTCTTCTCCGCAGAACGGTTTCCGGAGCATCCCATTTCCATCTGCAATTGCCTCTTCTTTTTCTTTGTTTTTTTTTGGGGGGCTACCGTGGTATATAAGCAATCTTTTCAAACGGACGCTTCAAAAATCTTGCCCTTTTATTTCATCTGTTCGCCAACTTAATTTAGACTTTTTTAAATACAGCATTCAACCCATTCAGAATGGACTTAATCCATGCAATAGACGAGTGTGTTGTGGGAAAAGTCTGTTGTGCCAATTCAATTATTTAAAAATTAAAATGTCTACTATTCACCATTGAGTTTGAACCAACAGAAGTATGTTATGTGGATTTAGTCCATTGCGCAGGAAGAAAAACTGCCTAGAGACTCCAGAGGCAGTCTGTCGTGCGGGAGGTCCATTGTGCGGTTTTTAACTGTATTGTTTTAATTTTCTCCCAATAAGCGCAGGTTTTTTTCAAATAGTGTCACATGGCCGCATGCCACGTGGATCGTGGCATGGTATGTGAAGGAAGATTTTGTTCTACATTAAATTTGGACTGCTCAGTATTCATACTTGACATAATTTTTTTATCCTTTCATGTCGGCTTTTTCCGTTATGAAGGCTTAAACTTCCAAAACTGCTGTATTGTTTGCCTGGTTATTGGGAACATGATCAGCTATGTGAATAAGTTGAAGCCCATCAATTGAAAGAATGTGTCCTCTGGAAAGTACAGTCAACCACCACACAACAGACCTCCAACACAACAGATTTTCGCACAAGAGACCACCTCTGAATGCCGTTTGTCCTCCCGCCCAGTCGACTAAATCTGCATAACAGACTTCTGTTCATTTAAAATTAATGGTAAAAAGTGAAAATTTCATGTTTTTTAATAATTGAATGTGCATAACTGACTTCACACAGCAGACAACAGTGTTGCGCAAATGAGTCCATTGTGCGGGGTTAACTGTACATTATTTTTTCATCATTAAAAATTCATTGTAAGCTACTAACTCTATTGTGTTTTCAAGTAAATACAAGATTTTAGGACAGGGCTGCAAAGAAATTTTTTAAAAACAGGAGCCAAGGAAGAATGAACAAGAAAATATTTGTCAAAATAAATGTATGTCTATTTTGAAAATTTAATTTTTTCCAGTAAATGCTGAAGTTTTTTTTCCATTATACAATTTTGATTCAGAGAGCCAAGGTGCACATCCAACACTGGAATACATTTTTTCGAAAATGTTCTTTGAAAATTTCAGTGTAGACATCATATTTAAGAATGATTTGTGCTTGCGTAAATACTGTACTGTACAGAGATTTCGTGTACAGTACTTCATGATCTGTTTTAATTTGTTTCCGTTGTTCGTAATCACTCACCGGCAGTTATCCAATCACAACACCGCTGCTACGCATGCATACCACTGATACCAGCAGTTCACCTATTGAAAATTCCCGTTCTTTCGTTGTACAATACGTGAAAAAGAATGAGGAAGTCCAAAAATAGCCCAGCCACGGAAACAGCACCCATATAGGCGGGAAGTTTATGCCCAGTGGGGTGGGATGTGCCCAGGCGACTCTGATTAGTGTTGTCGCTGTGGGTGATGCATTGCTACTATGGGTGACAACGTGACTGGGTTATGCTTGGTCGCTGCGGAAGTAGGGCAACGGAATTGTTTATTCAAAACTGTTTCCCTCCGTCCCCGTCTTTTGACTCGCGAAGAATTGTATTGAGGGTGCACTCAGTATAGGAGCTTGATGATTTCCTGCGGTTGCCGCGAGGCAATTGATATCAACGTTTGCGTAATGCGTTACTTTTTATCTCGCTTCCGGTGCAGCGTACAGTAGTTTATATACTGTACAATACATTCTTTTGAAAGTTATTTGGAGGGACACTATTTTATTGGGGCTACACTTCCGCTTGCGACTGGGCCTTCATTGCGGCGGGATCTCCGCCAAGATCCGCGCATTTTACTTCTCACATTCTCTTATTATCAAGAGGTTTTAAAATACGGTAGCATTATTACAGTATTTTTCTTGATGATAATACAGTAGAATCTCGTTACAATGAAGCGTTCAGGACCTTGAAAAAGCTTCGTTATAAGCAAAAAATTCGTTACAAATTAAAATATCATAGTGGCTATTGGACAAGGACCGAAAAATCAAATTCGTTTTGAGCAACAATTTGCTATAACGAGATTCGTTGTAACAAGATTTAACTGTAATTTAAACGGTTTTTATTGTCTCATCGATTTTGGAATAAGGTTATCTTCACTCGTGTGGATGAATTTAATGCTATTTCGTCATGAATGTCGGATAGTTTTGTGGAAACACGTCAATATCGCACATATTAACAGGATTCTCCGAATTCTCTCTCTCTCTCTCTCTCTCTCTCTCTCTCTCTCCTCTCTCTCTATCTCTCTATCTCTCTCTCTCTCTCTCTGAACTTATCAAATTTAAAGTCGTTGCAAAAAATTATTTCGTCTTTATCGGATAAACAATTTTCAAGAAAATACAATATGTTTTCCGCGAACATCGCCCGTGCCTCCTCAATGAGTGCCTCCTGAAAAATTGTAGCATTTAGAACATCGACCAGCACGAAAATCACTCACGTGGATAGCTTGAGACAATTTAAAAATAAATATTGAAAAAAATGTCCTGCTAATAAAATTTTTAAACTAAGCACGGCTTTGCAGAAGGTTTAGGTAAGACGGTCACAGCAGAAAATGAGTATCGTCTGTTTTACGGAGGGGGAAAACCTCAGTAAAAGGCTTGACCTCAAAGGAGCACAGCATCACGCGTGAAAAGTTCTCGTTCTTTGCAGTGCGGGGCAAATTGTCACATTGGTCGATAATATCCACGCATTCTGGGAGTAACAGGAACTTTATCCGCCAATTTTCACAGAATTGGGTTTCCGTCGACGTAATGGAGCAAGCGGGAGGCCAAAAATTGATTATAAGATATCTCAGTTCGATGTTTTTTTTTTTCAAAAAAAGTACCAATCGCTCCCCTGCCAAGCGGTTATCATATGGCAAAAGACAAGAATATTACCCATAGCATTCATTGTCAATAATTTTTCGATTTTTTCTTCTCTTCCAAAATATAAGATTTAGTCATTGAATAAACCGTAGCTGTTTCTTAAAAAGATCAACCTGAATATAAATTAAAATTTGATCTATTAAATAGAATACGATGTTTAAAAAAATATGTTTATGCTCAATTTACTATTGAAGCAAAATTAGGCGTAAAATATTAGTGTTTGCCTTACGTAATCCTATTTGGCAAATAAATTTTAGCGACGGACCGTCAAGGAAGATTCCCCAAAAAAGCCCACCCCAAATTTTTGGGAGATTCAAGTACAGTCAAATGAGATTGGATCGATTTTCAGGGGAAAAATATAAGTCGACTTCGATAAGGTCGACTTCAACCCATGTGGTTGAGCATTGAATATACTTACTGAAAAAGGTTTTTTTCAAATAGAACATGGTGGGGTATATTTCGTTTCTGTGAGCCTTGAAGGCAAAACACTTTTTAAAGCGTAGATTCCCATTGGAAGGCAAAAGAGTTTTCTTTGCCTGCGGATGATCAAAATGCAGGCAAACTCGGTAACTGAATTTTGTGGCCGAACATGAAAGACGAAATTGCATGCAGGGAAATTAATTAAAAAAAATTCCCACAACTTCAAGTTATAGAAAACAACAGTGCAGAAGAAAGCCACATATCCATGTAGTCTGATATTTTGGCATAAAAAGGAGCCCAACAAGCAAAGAACAAGAATAAGTCTTGCTATAATGTGCAGAGATTATGGGAGAAAACTCAGAATACAGAAGCACAAAATCAGATTGTTTTTAATTGTGAATTTGAGAAAATTCGTATTGAAATAATTTCAAATTGTGGTGAATACAAATAGCTTGATTTGTCTGAGATATTGAAAATAAAAAATACAACTTTTTTATTTTTGTAGACTTATCTCAGAGAAGTGTCCCTAACTTGAGCCCGTTTCCAGATGTTGGGTGATATTTTTTGGGTTCAAAGTGTCCCTGAGTAAAAATGTCTGTATGTCAGGGTGTCCACATATTTGGGTATCACTGTAATTGTTTGTGGCGTTTAAGTTTATGATCACACGATCAGCAGAACAAATGGAGACTTTTGATTTTAAAGAGATTTAAAGGAACATGTGCATATGCAGAGATATTTGCTTTCATTAAACTTCTTTGTTTAAATAAATTACTAGTTATTTATTACAGACATCTTAAGGTTATTATTCACCCACCCGGTCATTATTCACCAAGCTCTTTCAAACTGCTGAAAGAGCTTTCTTTTTCTATAAGCATCATTAGCCCGCATAATTTGAATTACTGGGCACACACGTGAAGCTTCGATAGATTTAATAGGAAATTGAAGGACGGGAAAGTAATCGAAGTCGATTTTTTTCGGCCTCTTCGATCGCACGTCTCCGCAGGGAGCGGAATGCAATCGAATCACTCCACAAGCCGACAGGAGCATCAGTTGAGAAGCCATGCGCGAAGCTCAAGTGACCCACGATGCGTGTTGCCCTTGGATTTCTAAAGGGTTCTTCCACTTGCTCAACTGCTCACTTGAACTTCCTTTCTCTTCAGAACCTGCGGCTGGAACAATAAAGGAGAAAAAGGAGTCACATACACACACACACACACACACACTAATTCAAACAAAAGCAAAAAAGGCACGAACCCGGCAGATGAAGGGAAGCCCGGGTCCCCTTNAGAAGCCATGCGCGAAGCTCAAGTGACCCACGATGCGTGTTGCCCTTGGATTTCTAAAGGGTTCTTCCACTTGCTCAACTGCTCACTTGAACTTCCTTTCTCTTCAGAACCTGCGGCTGGAACAATAAAGGAGAAAAAGGAGTCACATACACACACACACACACACACACTAATTCAAACAAAAGCAAAAAAGGCACGAACCCGGCAGATGAAGGGAAGCCCGGGTCCCCTTAGTGCTCATTTGAGCGTTCATTTGACGTGGACCGACGAAAGTGCCTTGACTCAATCACTAGCGAAGTGTTTTCGGGTGCGAAGTGTGTGGGTGAAATAAGGGGAGGATAGGGGGGTTTTCACGTGAGGATTTGCCGAGCCAGGTGAAAATCAATAGCCGATACGCGCTGTCAGGAAACAGCTCTTGTTTTTTTTTCTTTTTTCACCCAGTATTCTGTACAGCGGCGCGGGCCCTAACAAGGTTCCGCGCTTCGATCCCCGCGGGTTTCTCCTCGTAACCCCCTTTCTTGGAACCCCGGCTGCTGCTCCGTTGATCTCGCTGGTTCCCTGGTTCAAGAGGAGTCGGTCCTTCACTTGGGATCTGCTGGTGGAATTCGGTAGCCTATCCGTCATGATAAAACATCAAGGAGAATTGCTACCACCAAGTTTATTTTTATTTTTATTTATTTTTTATTATGGATGAGATTTGTTGATTTTTTGTTGTTCTCCTGTATGCGGGCGTTTCTGTTTGGTTGTGACTTTTAATCAGGAATTGGCTCTCATTCTGATTTGATGTGCTTTCACGGGTGTGATTTATTAGTATTCAAGAGAATACGGAAAATGTAATGAGCACCACATCCGTTGTTGGAAAAAGAGGTAGAGTGGTGCCAGAATGACATTTTCTTAATCCATTTAGCCTGTCTTCTCAATCTCAACAAAGAAAATATTCCTGTGTGCATGAGAACCAAACTTGGGTTTGGTTTCCAGGCTCAGCAAGGATAATCCTGAAAGAAAATCTCTTCTTCCTTGAAATCATCCTTCATAATTTGACCCTTCAAAGCCTTCCTGATTTTCTTCTCTTGCCCAGTTTTTAGACTTGTGGTTGTGATTTTGAGCTGAGCAGATCTCTAGAGAAAAGCCCAGCAAATCATTTCTGTGTGTTTTGAATTCAAAGTGTATTCCATAGCCTTACTTCTTTGCAAAAGTTAAACCCTTTTTAAGGCCTGATATTCAACTGTTTCTGTGGTAAAAAAAAAATTAAAAACTTGAAAACTAGGACTTCTGAAGTCCTGGCCAAAGCCCAGGTGATGACGCATTCCATTCATTTATATATTCTTTAATTCAAGCTTCCTCTACAATTTTTTTTGCTTATTATAAATCAGCTTTGTCAGCAACTTTTTCCTCATATCCGTATTCTTACATCTGTGTGCTGCAGTTCACTTCTGCTTATTGTGTTTTTTCATACAGTATTTTCATTACAGTTCCAAACATTATCTGCATTCACGCTCATTATGAAGCCATACTTAATTTTCCAGAAAGTGCTTTGAAAAACCTTCTTAGGTAATATTTGGTTGAAATACTGTTTTATACAGTTATTAGATCGCACACAATCTCATATTATCAGCCTTCCTTTTGAGATGACGTGATGTGTGCAAAAATCGTGAGAAAATTTCAGAATTCAACTGTTGAGCATATCGCTACAAAGACCATACAATGCACCTAAAAATCTAGGAGTTTTAGCCATAGGTAATTGCACTTTTTCATTATGCTGTAGTCCATTTTTGCTTTGAAAATATTGACAGAAAGACGCGCAAATTATGTCCGTGTTGTATAGAGTTTTTCATAGCCATCCTGGCGTAAATGCACGCCCCCATTCTAGCATTTTTTTTTTATTTGACTGCTGGAACATTTCGTTCAACAGTTTCAGAACTGTTGAACTGCATGATCTCCAAATTTTCTACTAAAGGTTTTTACTTACATGCCAATATCCATGCGTAGACAGTTTGAATTTCTTCCTGATGCTAGCCTGAGGACTGTTTCTGGGTCTATTTTCTACGTAGAAATGAACATGATTGAAATTTATTGAATCGTGAAAATGTTACCAGCATGACGGGATTGTTTACAAACACTCTGAAGAAAACTTCCTGGAAAATTGATTAATCTTGTCCTCTGAAAGACGCAATAGTAGAAAGGAAGAGGTGTTCTATGCGATTCCGAAAATTCCTTAGAAATTCTGACGCATGTGACAAAATATCAGAGAAAGGGAAATGCTTTCGGATTGTGACCTATTTTCTGGACATCGGTTCATTCATCAAAGAAGGTTTGACTTTCCTAGATTTCGAAAGAATGTGTGTCATCCTATTTCCCATTATATAAGTCGGCCTGACAATCATCCCAGTTTAATTATTCACATTATGCTTGGGTTTCAAAAAAGTGTCCAATTTCCACGTGCTTTCAAATCTGAGAGGTGCTGCCTTACGGAATCCAGTTGAATGCGATTTCTCTAAAAATGTTTGGCATTTTCGGTGCTACTGTATAAGAAAATTAGGTATACTTGATTGCTTCAGTGCTTTGTTAACGATATCTTGGAAATTCTACTTATTTCATTTTCTGCGTTGGCAAAGTGCTCTTTCTAAATTTCGGTGTACAATATTTTCCTATATTAATTTGAATCATTTCTGCCGAAGAAGATAGGCTTGCGAAAATGTCGAAAGAATCAACGTTACGTTCATTTGGTATTTCGAACTACAAATATTTAATTATTATAGACAAGGAAGCGTTACTTGTTTGACAATTTCAAGGTTTCCAAAAATTACCGGTAATTTAAAAGGGAAACGCTTTCTTACGGACAGGTTCTCGGGAAGGATAGGCCATAGCGTTACGTAAGTAAAATCCGGATATAATGACGACTCGTCGGTTCCCGCCCATCCCGTTTTTTCGACTTCTTTACTTCTTATTCGTTCTCCCACATTTGATCTGTGTGTTTTCAACAACAAAAATTCGATGTAGGAAGCCTTGGGTAATTGGCGCAGATCGTGATTAGTGACAGGGCTCGGACCTGTCATTCGCGCGCAAAATTGCCGATATCAACACATCTCATGCAGAGCGATCATAAGTTTTTTTATTTATTTTTTGTATTTCTTTAGGGCCAAATGGCATTGTTTTTCGTGTCTGCCCTCTTCCCAAATGAATGAACGTGATTAAAGAGTTTTCCCCGTTATAAATACTTTCCCGTTCCTGTTCTTCTACGAGTGTTAGCTAGATATGACGTGTTTGAGGCCTCATCTATATAAGGGATTAGCTGAAAAGATTTAAGAATGCGTGTAGTATTGTCGGCAATCAATTGCATGTTAATTTCTATGGAAAACCGTCTGCAGATTTCGAAGCGAATTATTGAAAGTTATTCTCGAAAATGTCAACTTCATATCTGCGATTCGGAATGAATCCAGATATTCGTATACTGTAGATTGCCTAAAAAAAAAGCTTCGCCAGTAGCTTCGAATTATCAAAAACTGATTTTTTACTTTTGGCAAACGCATTTAAATTGCTGAACTTTACAAATTACAGTACAGTATACTTTCATTTTGGTACAGTGCTAAGTTGAACCTCCCTAAGTAGATTTTTTTGATCTGCTCTGAATCCCTTAGAAACAGTTCATTAAAAACCTCCATGACTTGAAGACTTTTCCGCTAAAACCTCTATTTGTCAAATTGTTTGAGGCCCTTTAGCTTTTTTTGAAGCAGGAAAGAAAAAAATAAAATGGAATTTGATGTGCTTTCAAATGATAAGACCGACTAAATTGGGCAAATGAATCCCTGCCTCCAAGTTCAGCAATCTGTCAACTAATTTTAGAAGCAATTTAAGGCACAGAGTATCACCATGTATATTTCAGTGCAATTCTTCAATATTTCCCACAATGAAAAGAAATGCTTGACTCCATAAGTCAAACATCTATATAACTCAAAACCTGCCTAAGTCAAAACCTTCATAAGTCAATTTTTTCTAGTCCCTTGAAATTTGACTTAGAGGGGTTCACCTGCATTTAACTCTCCACTAATCCAATCCTCTCCAACTTTTTCTCCTGGAGCTTTGAAATTAGAACAATAGCAAAAAATTGATCTGTAATATGTTTTCTACTTGTATCAATTATTCTACGTGCTTAATACAACATTAACTGGGGCAGCGTAATGCTTTCCAGATGATATTTAGATTCAAAATTATTAATTTTAAAATTCCCAAGGAAAAATTTGTCTTCACTAGGCCTTTTTTATCGTACCTGGGTCGACATCCGGGAGATAGTTGTCCATTCAGCAAAAATAATTTAATCCTGCCCTTGAGTCACTTTCAAAATCATCCAAAATGCGAGCGTTTCTGACAAGCCTCTGTTCAAAATCAAGGCGTACTTTTACATAACATTTTAGATTAATGATATGCAATTTCAGAAATCGAGTAAACCGCCATGGATGCAAAAGTTTTATGGCGTGAAGACTGTGCAGACATGCAGAGAATATCCTTGAGAGATTATTTGTAATGGCCAGATTTCCTTCATATTCAGATGTCTAGACTTCCGGAATGAAACTTCACGCTTTCAAAGTGGTGGAAGTTGAGATGTGCCATCATCATATGCTTGCGTGGGTTGCGAAGACGAGGCTTTATTGTTCAAGCCCGAGCGAAGGCTGGAATTCGCCTGCAATTCCCATGGCAAGAAATATATTTCTTATTTGATACCTCATTCAAAGTCAACTCGGAAATTCTTTGTCATGAGTCGACAGAGAAGCTTGCCTAGCGTTTCCTAGAAATTGGATAAATACTTTTTGTTATTAGCTTTGCGAGAATAAACAGATCAAATCAAATAAACTGAAAATTGCATGCTCTTTCTTGGTTTTATGAGACGTATATTTATGCAGAATAAATCCATAAATTTAATAACGTTTACGCTCAATAAACTGGAACTTGTTCCGAGAAGCTATAGTGTAAGAAGGGTCCGTCATTTTATTTATGAAGCATTATTTTAGCATTTCCCAAATTATTTCATTCAATAAAAAATGGGCCACTCCCTGTCGCTCAAATTTTTTAGGCAGTTTTGCAAAAGGATGCATCGAATCATTTCATGAATACCTCATGGGGGCCAAAGAATTCGTAATACAATGTGAGGTGCAAAGTGAGGTTTGAATAAATGTTCTACTTTGACACAAACGTTTTTGGCTTTGTTTGATCACACACCATTATAGCTGTTCGTTTCTTTGAAGAAGATAGCGATTGAACGAGTTCAAGTATCATACACTGACAATGTTCAGAGAAAATCGCTCTTGCTTTGTGCCGAACTCATTTCTTTACCCGTGAAATCGATTTCAGTCATGTGTGCTTTGTCTTTGTCGCATTCCAGACATTGATTTTTTTTTTCAGATGACCAGGATCTTGATTTAAAAAATTACTTTTCAAATTATCCTAATTTATCCACATCTACGTAAGTTGGTTGTCCATTTAAAAAAATTTCTTTTCAAATTCTGGAAGCATCACTTCTTTGTAGGACCACGAGAACGTTGAGCACACATATTCTTATTTCCATCTTGAATATCCTCAATCGGGCATTGCCACCACACTGAAGGCAAATCTATTTCATGTTTGGAGGCAAATAATTATAAAATCCCGGGTTTTTTTTTTTCGGCGGAACAAAGACAATTTGCTTTCTCATCAGGATAAAAAAAAAACCTTTGCCCTATCCAAGTGGATTGGATAATTTCGCTCACCGCTTCTGATCCGTGATCGCTCGTTTCGGATAAGCCTCGGTATCAGTCGATGGACAAAATAAATGGGGCTAGAAACGCTGATGCGTCTCAGGAAAGCCAGTTGCACAGCAGTATATACAGACACGAGAGGATAAAAGCGGGTTGAGCGGAGCCATATAGGTGCTCCTCGAGATCAATGGCTTCTCCTTATGGGCGAAGGTACCTCAGTGAACCATAGAGATATCATCTGCGATCGGAGTAATGCCCCACAAGTGGCTCAATGTCCGGATCGATTCTCCCAGACCCAAGCTCAGTTGTCTCATCCCCAATCACTGGCTGAGCAAATCAGATTAGAGGCACGCGAGAAGAGGTTTCCGCGTCCCCTGGTGCCCCCGCGGTCTGGTCTTGCTTTCCTGCCTTTTGTGTGACAGTTAGTGCTTTTCATGATCTGATGCGTTCACAAAAGCCTTGCCTCGACGGGGGATGGGGTTCAATAAAAGATCCTCTGCGGATGACGGCGATGCTGAGGCGGGTAAACGACGTTCGCGCGGGTCGAAATCCA
>CAJPEX010000653.1:30486-88738 GCA_905338405.1 Notodromas monacha
AAAAAAAAAACCTTTGCCCTATCCAAGTGGATTGGATAATTTCGCTCACCGCTTCTGATCCGTGATCGCTCGTTTCGGATAAGCCTCGGTATCAGTCGATGGACAAAATAAATGGGGCTAGAAACGCTGATGCGTCTCAGGAAAGCCAGTTGCACAGCAGTATATACAGACACGAGAGGATAAAAGCGGGTTGAGCGGAGCCATATAGGTGCTCCTCGAGATCAATGGCTTCTCCTTATGGGCGAAGGTACCTCAGTGAACCATAGAGATATCATCTGCGATCGGAGTAATGCCCCACAAGTGGCTCAATGTCCGGATCGATTCTCCCAGACCCAAGCTCAGTTGTCTCATCCCCAATCACTGGCTGAGCAAATCAGATTAGAGGCACGCGAGAAGAGGTTTCCGCGTCCCCTGGTGCCCCCGCGGTCTGGTCTTGCTTTCCTGCCTTTTGTGTGACAGTTAGTGCTTTTCATGATCTGATGCGTTCACAAAAGCCTTGCCTCGACGGGGGATGGGGTTCAATAAAAGATCCTCTGCGGATGACGGCGATGCTGAGGCGGGTAAACGACGTTCGCGCGGGTCGAAATCCATGTCTTACATGGAACCTTGCTGGAAAGAAATTTCTATGAATTATTGTATTTTTTTTAATAGGGTTGTCCTTATTTTCTCTGACTTCAAAATGAATGAATGATCAGAATGTTTCATTTTCTGCTTTTCAGCGTTCACAATGTTCAATCAAGATTTCCACATCCAAACCCCCTTGTCCCCACGCAACCCAAATCCATTCAAAGACATTCAATCACTTCAGAGCAGGAAACAGAGAGATTAGATGCAAATGGATAACAAAAATAAAAGAAAATACATTCCACAAAATAAAACTGCTCATCTGATATGTATGCATACATCCCTTCCTTCCCTGACTTTAAAAGGACTGTGAGTGGGATGTATAATATTCACAATATATTCATACGCTGGGTATGAATACAGACAAGTGCAAACACACCAGATATAAACAAGACAAACATAAACAAACATAAATGTTTCAAGTCCAGTGGCGGACTGAGAAACACAGACTATAGTTTCAACAGGGAAAGTTCTAACAGGTTAGCTAAGCCTTTAATTTACTGCTTAAACTCTAGAATGGTTCTGATTGCTAAATAGAAAATACTCCATTTAAATAGGGAAAGTGAATGTCAGGAAGAGGACACACCCATGATCGAAATTCCTGACCCAAGGTTGGCATGGAAATTACTGGGGCATGAATTTGGAACACCAGAGATACAATGAGAAATAATTGCATCTAAGCTAATTACAAACTATGCAGCAAAGGGAGGGGTTGCACTAGATTAATTAATCCAGTGAAGGCCAGGCTTTAAATTAGAACAGTAACCACCGCCATCACTTGACACAGGAAGAGGGAAAATTGGAATCTAGTGCAGAAAGAAAATCACCATGAAAAGTGTTTCCTCCATTTTCCAGGATAGCAATAGACTCTGTTTCTGGCCTGAAACGTTTTCCCTCAGCGAGATTCTTTTTTTCATATGGAATTATTTGCTATGGCCTAGAGTTACTAGACTGTCTCTAAATTTGAATATTCACGCCTTGCAAAAATGTTCACACATTGATGTGATGGAATTTCAACTTGGTCTTCTCTTCAATCCAACCTTGGGATCAAAATTCCGGAATACAGCCATGAAATAAATAAAAATTTAATAAGAAATGCGTCCATCTTTGTTTATCCATCCAGAGCGTCAGGGAAAATGGTTGACAAACATCATGAAAAATATTCTTCAGCTTCCCTAATTAGTATCTGGTATATGCATATATTTCGGGCACAAAATCGGCTGGTGGCCGACATACATCTGGTAGTTTAGTTCAGTGTTCCCCACCTTGTGGTCCGCGGACCGGCACCGGTCCGCAGAAGTTTTTTGCCGGTCCGCGGGAAATTTTTGGCAAGATAAATTTATCGAAAGCCGGGATCAAGTCTTTTATCTTTACATACAATTTTGGAAGGACAATGGCAGTTGAATTATCTGATGAAAACGAAAGTTGGCTTTTCTCCTAATGAAACTTCAAGCAAATTTTCACGTGCTGAAGTAAATTATTTTAATATTCATTCTGAGAAACCTTTCTCCATGCCCACCTTTCTAATTTTTTATGACATTCTCAACTGATTATTTTGTAAATACCTGTCTAATAACAATCGAGCAAAACGTTGGCAAGTTTGCAAACATTTTCTGAAAAGTTGCTGGTCTGCAGAATTTTTTTTTGGGAATTTTCCAGTCCGCGGGCTCAAAAAGGTTGGGTAACACTCATTTAAATGTTTAATCGAAATACATTTTGTCAAATTCAAGGAATCCCAACTTTTTCCCCTGCGATTTTACGATGGAAAACCGAATGCCCCGTTCGTTGTTCGCTTCGACACTCATCCAATAGCCGGTCGTAATTTTCTTCTCAGAACATTCTCCTACATCTCAGATACTTTGTTCTCTTTCGCTTCCATTTCATTCATCGTGCTTCGCCTCGTTCTTCTCTTCTATTTTCCCCGTAAAAACAAACTGCTCACAGTTCTATCGACGCATCCTCTGCGTTGTGTTATTGTATCGCACAACCTCTAAATAGCTTGGTAGGGCATGTCGCGTTTAGGAGTATGTAGTGGATGACGAGATCAGAGGGCAAGGAAGTGCCTTGAGGGAGCTCATGGCATGAAAACTTGGCACACATTGTTGTGGCCCCGACACCGCTTCTTCAGCGCTGTGGTATGATCCCAGTCTTGATTTTCTTTCAGTAAATGGGAATGAATGCACGAGGAACCCAGGAGCCATTCATCCCGAAGAAAAGGAAGGAACCTGTGCGCAAAAACTTCGTAGAGGAGAGCTGCATTTTTTTTTTCTTTTTCTTGGCCTCCCAGCTTATAGTATAGTCAAGGATGCACAGTGCGATGTGTCTTTCAGAACCAGTACTGCATCACTTATTCGTCGACAGCTTTCAATTCTGGACCTTCGTTTGGCTGGGAATATAAAGGACAGCTGACTTTCTCGTCGGCCGGAATTTGTTTCCTTTATACGGAAATGAAACGCAGTTTTGCTAACGTATTCACTCGAGTGAAAGAAACACATTGTTTCTCTGGGAAAGTTAAAGAATCTATATATGGACAAGAATAATTCACCAAGATTGAAAAGCGCCGCCTACATTAAAGATTAAGAGAAGGAAACGAGGTCAAATCAGCGGAAAATAAGACTGACCAACATTCTGCTTTTTAAAAAAAGGATATTAAATATTTTAGATCCGATTCATCGGGGTTTCGCGTCGTGGATTTCGTGTTTTTGTTTTGTTTTATGTGGCGTGAATTTTTACAGAGCCTTTAAAAACATCCAAATTATTTGAATTTGCATGCCATGCATTGATCTAAAGGTTTCAAGATCCAATAAGCAAAGGAAAATAACTTCCGACGAACCAAAAAAGTTCGTTCGATGAAACAGTTCGTTATAACTAGGAAAATGATTAGAAATTTGGATTTGTCCAAGAACACAGACATGCGTACTGAATATCTAAATTTTTTGTGATATCAAAACAATATCAACAAAAGCAAGGTTTCCAACAAAATTCAGTCAAAAATTTGTCACACTAAAGGCCATAAAACTTCTCGGGGAAAAATTCCTCGTTTTCAAGTATAATATTGCAGTATGATTTTTCAGGAATGTTTCACCACAGCAGGGTGAGAATTCAACATTAATTCAGAATTGCTCTCTCATCATCCAAAGACACGAAAGAATAATTGCGAAAAAAGTTGATGAATTATAATTGGAACTTCATCAGTACCAATAAGAAAGTATATTCAAAAATTATTGTAAAAGATCTTGAAAATACTGCATGCTGTTTATATGATAAGGTAAATGGTTTGTATGTTGGTACCTTTGTCAATTTTACATGAAATCAATTGCCATGTTTAATGATGCTCCATGTTCCTTAAAGCAGCAAGAATCACACCTTGATATTTTGGAGTATAATTTTCAAAAAATGAACCCCCCTCGGAAAACCTGCATCCCAGTGTTTTGTTGGTTGAAAAGTAATATTTTTGGCGATTTCGATTAAACTAAAAAATCTTGAATTCAATCTTTAGAAAATTGTGCATTGTAACAGGGTTAGTGCGAAACAGAATTTCCTGCGGTGTTGCTTAGTTTTACCGACAGAGACCCACTCATGAATAACACATCTGTTTACATGATGATTTTTTTTCAAGTAATCCAGACGTAGCCCTACTTTCCGCCTTGATTTTTCGAAAAGAAGGTGCTTGTGGTACTCAGATAAGTGAAGTATTTGCTGGGAAATTAATCACACAATGAAAAAAATGTCCCAGTATAGCATTCCACCTTTCATTTTATAATTTAAAAATTTTCGTATTCGGGAAGTTTATGATGAGATTTGCGATGCGAGACGTGAGCATACTCCTTCATGTAGTCAAGAAGCTCTGGTCAGTGACTCTACTCCTGCCACCACTAAACTCCAGAAGTGAGCGTTAGTCCCTAATGCTCTATCGCACTTTAGACCAATAGCGGAATTGAGTCTTTATGGGAGCCTTAGTCAAAGTTTCGACTACGAATACAGCGAATCTATTTGTAATGTGATCGCCTGGTGCATTCCAAAAACAGCACACAAAGTACACATCCAACGAAGCAGCAACAAAAACAACAACAAAAAAGCGACCAACGAGTAACTGGCCGACAGGGCATCATGTGTTTGTGATGGAAAACGGATGACGACGAACCCTGACGAGGGGATTTCCGGGACCAGAAAAAGAATTGGTGGGGCAAAAGAAATGGAGCAGGTCATTCAGCCCGAGGGTTTGCTTTTCCTTCGGAGCAACACGTAGCCAAGGGCTCTCGATATTTCCCTCTATCTGGCCTTCAGCCAATGCGAAACTTTTTCCCCCGAGCCCGACGATGGCATTATTTCCCTGGCTTTGATGCCGGTTGTTTGCTGACACAACCCGCAACCGCAGCAATCGTCGACGTCGGGATTTGAGCACGTGACAGACAGCAGGATTTTCCTACAAGTACGTTTTAGCATTGAGTTCGAGATGTACCGAATAAAGGCCTAGCTTAATTGCACGCTTTTTTGAAAAATTAATGCGGGATGTCGCAATTTTTTTTCTGACAATGAAGAGCCATGATTTGAATACCGTACAACTAATCAAACATCAAAATTGGCTTTGATCATGGAAATCAAAGTACAGTATCTGCGGAAGGTACTGCTGACGGCGGTGCGTTCGATAGAATAAAATGCATTTTCAAATCATCGATCGTCTTTTGAATTGCTTTTTCTTTCTACTGTACTAATTCATTGAATGCAATTCTCAAAGAGTTTTTGCACCGATTACTCGCTTGAGGTAATTTGTAAGGATGAGTTATGGAACCAAATACTGCAGTAAATTCATTTTATTTTCCTCGTTTAATCTTCGGACGAAAAACTTCTTCGTGGAATTTATCGAGCATATTGGTAAGGCATTCGAAATTAGTCAGCTGATACCTAGTCAAACTTATTTCAAACGGCAAAAATATTTGAATGTTGCAAGAAAGCGACACAATCATCAAAGTCACTCATCTTTGAATTATTATTTTTACCATGTCAGCACTGATCTTTCATATAATAATCGGTCGTCTTCGGACCAGTGAGGAATCTATTTGCTTCCGGATTAAATAATGTCGCATTCGAGTTTTGTTATTGGCCGTATCGCAGAGGCCTGTCACATTCGCGCAAGTATAGAACTTATCAGAATGAATCATCAGAATTATGGTCAATTTTCCCAATAAAAACAGATCATCCTCGGCCGCAATTATCCATAATTGCTAAATCATCCTCGGTGGCAATTTACCGTGCAGAGTTGGCCAACGACAAGTGCGGAGAAAAAAGTTCTCTGCTGGAAATACTGTTTGCTCAGCCGGGGGCCTGAGTACTTGCTGGGTACTGACAATCCATTCGTCATAGGGTGAATGCTAAGATTAAATGAAAAGTTTTCCCTAGGGCGAGCATTTCCTCCAGTCATTCGACGCTACCACAATTCCTTCGTTTCTTGATCATATTTGTCCTTTGTTAAAAAAGGGATCCTGTCGACAGAGAAATATTTATTCAATTTTTTTAATTCCCCACAAAATAAATGCCCCTGTCTGGCTAAAACTGTCTGAAGCTCTCCTTCCAAATGTTATTTCAAAAATAATTTCGGAGGGAAAGTCGGATATATTTCCGACGACGGGATCGGGTCAAATATTTGGAAACTGATTTGAAGGTTGTGCCTTCGCAGTTCTCTAACCCCTGGCAGACCAGGAGGAAGAACTTGCAAATTATTTATCTTATCAATTTGTGGTTACACTGACATTTGCTGATTCAGCAACGCAGCTTGCCTTTGTCACAGACGGCAAAATCTCTTCGCTGGAACAGCAGTTCATCGCTTATCAGCAGTCGTTTATCACTGCTAAATTATGGAGAGACCGCTGAAAAATTTCGTCACTCACTGAGAAAGAACTACTGTTGCAAGTATTTAAAATTGACATACCTTCACCGTTTGAAAAAGGCCCTGAATTTTCCCTCCCAACGAGAAAAACGAATTATTTTCAATAATATGAAAATAAGGGGGACATTGAATGCGCCGGTGGTTTTTCATGAAGGTAAATGCAGTAAATTTGAGAGTGCTGTCCTCAAAATAGGATGACGCCTCGAAGCTTGTATAAGTATTGGTCCTCCATGTAATTTTTTCAACAAAACATTTGCTTGATAGGTTCTGTTTTACAAATTTGTTTCAGGAAAGCCTTTGCAGCGCGTAAATAAATTTTTAAACAAATTATTCAAGCAATGGAATAAGGATCATCAAATTCAATTTCATCATTTGTTTATAAAATTCAATTATGCAATATGTCCCTCGTTTCTAAGGTATATGTATATCAAGGACATAACACTGTACTTGGAAAGAGTTCGGCTATTGTTTGCTTTATCTATCCATCAGTACTTGTACACAGTAGAATGTTTTACTTGAATAATGAATTGGTTGCTAGCCATGGAACGCTGCTTTCATTCTTCGAAATGAACTTTAATTTTAGAGACATTTAAGGATGCTTTCAGTATGTTACTAAGCTTTGTTAACCAGAATTGCATGCAGAAAAATAAATACAGTTCTCTACTGCACTGTATTATGCTTGTAGAAGAATGCAACAGTTCTCTTCCACCAAGCATACTTGGCAGAAATTCAATATTTTTTATGGAAATCTGGTGCCTTGATGATTTTCCGCCGTTTTTTTTTTTTTAAGTTTTTAAATCATTAATCCACTCTTATTTTCAGGGCTTTCTTTCTTTCCACATCAAAGAAGTTTAATAATGCTCATCGCAGAAGTTGAGTAATACTCTTAACAACTACCCAGCTTCTAGATTTACGTTTTCAGCCTTTCTCAAGCATTGAACCAAAAAAAAATTGCACGCACATTTACAAATCGATCCAGCTACCGCACGTTTCTTACAGGTCAAGCAAGCATCAATCAAGAGTTATTAACGGCTCATTCAAAACTTGGAGTCCTGATGGAACTCGTGGCTCAGACCACGAGGAGAACATGAGAGCTCATCCCAATTTGCTCGGCATCTTCTCAGTCGTTTGTATTTTATTTACTTCTTTTTTACACGAGTCGATCGAAAATGTTCACCTCGTTGTAGCCTGGAAAATGTGGCTGTCACACGCGTTTCCTCTGCCTGGAATTCCTAGTATTGTTGTTTTTCTTCTATATGGAGCGACGTTGATCCCGGATAAATCTCAGCAATCAAGATTTTCGGGCGCCGGTCCCGCCTTTCATGGACGGTTGTTCACGGGTCTCTTTCTCTACAAGAGCGATAAAACGGAAACGACTGCAATGAGCGTCAGGGCTTTAGTATGGGGAATGTTCGTTTATTTTCTCGGAAAGACGCGAGACGGTGTCCTAATGATGCAGCAATTCCGACTAAAGCTTTTACTATCTTGTTATGGTGGAACCTTCCACTCATTTCAGTTTTCTTCAGGCCTCCTCTGAACCCACTGGATTTTATGCTGCGGGTAGGACTAACACATTCTGTGTGGTATGTGAGATTTTCTTGGCATGGAGATAGGGATTTCAAGGACTTGTTATCCTTTTTTACTAAAGTGTGGAATCACTTCTTTAATATTATAAGGTTCAAGTACAGTATCTCCTTTTATGTGTAAGGACTCAGACACTTTCCTTCTAGATACAAATAGTATTATTTATACAATCACAAATGTACAAGACAGAGACAGTACAGAACCGAGGAGATTTCTTACATAGGATGTTTCAACAAAAATCAGCTCCCTAATGCCTGATTTTGGGCAGAAGCTACTGGGGTTTATATACTCTGAAACCTTGCAATTTGTTACCTATTCAAATACATTTGAGTACCAAGAACTGGTAATTGATTGTAGGATGTATCTGGGTTTGGAGAACAAGGGACAGGGCTGCGTCCTTCAACATAGGTCAAGTCAGAATATTATGTAGTAAATATTCATTATCTAATATTTCAAGGTTTTGGTTTTGCAGAAGAATAAGTATCTCATTATTCTTTTCTTTTACCTTCCTTTCCGCTTTCTTTTTATCTAACTTGAAGTCCTCTTGTCATTCAACTTTTTGGTTTGTAATTATTTCATTGTTTCATCCTGATGATAATTTTCTTTATGATAGCGGACTGTTTATTTGGTAACAAGTACTTAGGTGGAAATTTTTTGTTAAAAGCCTGGCTTTTGAAGACGTCAAGAAGAAAAGGAGGAAAGGAAGATTTTGGTAAGTTAGCGTCGGCAAAGGACTCAGAAACCCCAGGAAACGGAACTATGAATTTAGAATGTGAGGGTTCGTGGAGGTACTGTACAGCAGTACGAACTAACGTGCCTTTCCTTATTGAATAGGAACCACACGTAAGACCCATTTTAGAAATTATTTCTTCTTCTACATTTTTTTTTCAGTCAGATGACGGTTGAATGCACTGTCAGAATTTTTGGGCAATTTTTCATTTATATTTTTAATGCGGTGATGGTTGATTATTTTGGCAAAGACGCCTGGACATGAGTCTCGATAGGTGAGGTTCTGATACATCTTCAATCAACAACGATGAACAAGTCAATGTGCTTCAAAGAAACTGACAAATACGTATAGGACTGAGTTTAAGAATCAACGAAATGTAATACGTTATTCCAATCACTCATCGTTTTCATTTCCAATTAAGTCAATCACTTACAGTTTTCTTTATTTTAGTAAGGTGTGCAAGTAAATAAATGGTTTATTTTTCATGATCCCTGAGAGCAAGAGCTACAATCTATGTAGTGGCGGTATATTAGCAAGTTTCTATTCCCGGGGTTGGAAGAAGATTTTCATTTCCTGGAAAGCATTCATGCATAAACTATGAAGGTAGCTGTGTGGGTGGGTACATTCCTCGCCTCGCCATGAAATTCGAAAGTGTTTTCAGGTTGGGGAATTGGTCATACATATTTCCCGTTGTTTTGAGGGCTGAAAAAATTCATATGAAGTTAGTGATGCTTAATTTAGGACCCATCCATAGTAACGAATCTCACATACGTCATGGTTACAACGTACTGATTAAATAAAGTTCACGCTTGAATTATTCAACTCTGTCAGCTTCAAGTTTCATGCTTGAACTTGTCACACAGTTGAGCCTGTTGGATCAAGCACTCCATTAAAAGTTTATGATTCTGCGAATGCATGGTCAGAACTTGGCGGCAACAATTTTAACGAGAAAAGACTCTATGAAGGAATGATCCTATGACAGCAACTCATTCACATGGGCTTATAGAAAAATTCTTGAATCACCGACTGAAATTTCATATTGTCGATTAAATTCCAAAACACCTTTCTTGATTTTTTTACCATTTTTTCGTCACTTTTGTCAATGAGCCTTTTGTTAGTAAGCTCGCGAAGAACGTTGGGAACCGTCCTCCCGTCCTTCTTCTGATATACAGTAATTGATCTTGGAAAACCGAAGAATCTTGAAAATATAGATACAAATTTCGTACCTTTTTACTATGGATAGGAAGAGGGCTTTGTTTTTTGTCCCAATTTTGTTTTTCAATCGAGTGACGTGGCTTATCAAGGTGCAAGTCGCTCATTTATTTAACTTGCTATTAATAAATAAACTCGCAAACTCACAAATTCAGACACGTTGACAGAAACATGTGGATAATTTGCATAAATCTTGAATACTACGGTGACGCCGCATGAACAAGCTTTTTGAAACTGCTGATGCAGGTGGACTCTCCCTACAATGATCTTGTCTGCAACAATTTTCTCTATAACACATTTTATTTTGGTCCAATAGGATAGGGTTCTCTACCCATGTTATAGGCCCGTAGAGGTTCTCTACGACGAAATTCTCTGCATAGAAAATTCTTTCTTGTCCCTTGAATTCCGTTGATAAACTTAAATTTTGTTCAACCAAGAGTAGTCAACTGAAATGTATACAGTACTTCATATTTGAAGGATCTGTCTTTCACGTTGAGGAAAAATGAAATCCTGTTCAGAGGTTCGCCGAAAGATTTATTCTTTACAAAATGACTGATTGTAACATTTCATAAAATTCATCCTGACTGATTGCATCAACCGATTTTACTCGAAGGAACGCGTGTTTGCTCAACTTTTCCATCCAGTGATTCCAAAACGACTCTCTCTCTTCATTTATGTACCGATCCCTCCAAGAATGAATTTTTCATTCATTCTGCAGGATAGTGAATCATCTTGTGGCAGAAATGCTCCATGCATGATGCCCACACAGGTGAAAAAGATGAGCTGAAAGCAAGGAGACGCCTACACACACGTTTTAAAAAAGGAGGTTCCGTCACACGAAGAGCAGCAATTTCGCCGCCGCGTGCCGCCGCCGACAAAAAATTAAGTACAGTACAGCCTCATGGGATACGGCTGAGTCGCGCGTCGCATCAACAAACCTTCCAGCCTTCCCACCGGGATTCCAGCGATAAATATTCAGAAAATACCGTTTTAATTCGTGAGAAAATATGCACATGGCTCACAACGGTTCTCTATAGCAGCAGCAGCAGCAGCAAAAGGATAATGGAAGCGAAGCGCGGTACGACGGAACAGCGAGGCGGCATTGTGCGAGTAAAAACCCGGGTTCCCGTCTCTCGCCTGTATATAGCCCACGGCTGATCTTCGCAGGCGACAAAGGCGTAGACTGGGAATATATCCCTCCTTATCTTTCCTCTTCTTAATTTCATGACTCGGCATAGGGCTCAGGCCCGGGCTCGGAAAGCATTGAGGAGAAACATCATAACTGATCCCTGCGACATTCGTACCGGAAGAAAGTGTGGAGCAGGCAAGAAAGAAAAAATGTTGGTGCGCGAGAGCAAAGAAAAGGAGAGGAAATCCGGCTTGGTTCTTTCTTTTTTTTTTCGTTTTTTTGCACGCGTTCGTGGCACGAAATGGCAGCCCGAGGGGGAAGATGAGAAGCTCTTCCAGGAAAAATATTTCCTGCTTAAGATGACAATGCGAATCCAAGCAGGAATCACGGCTTTCTGTTGACTATCTGAGAAACGAGGTTGGCGGCAGTGAGAAAATACCCCAGGCATGAAATACAATCCCTTCTCGCTCTTTTCAGGTACGAACAGTTTCCGAAAAGAAAAAGGGAATGAATATGCTTGCACTTTTTAAGAGGATAATTCAGAAAATTAAACCTTACAATCACACTGGTGAAAGTGCTTACGAATAATAAGGGAATATATCCGAGGCATAAAATAGAATCCCTTCTAGAAATTTTCCAGGAACAGCATTAAAAAAATAGATATAATGAATATGCTTCAATTTTCTTCGGAAAATTTCGAAAATTGAACGCAGCAATCACATGGGTGAGAGTGACCAAGAATCTTGAAAATATTCCGGCAGGAAGAATTAAAATTTAATTTACGATTATGCTCACACGCAAGTAGGTGTATACTAAATTTACAAAATTGCAAATTATTGTTTCACGGATCATTTAAAATCAATCTGATACGTACAAGGCATCATATACTTACAGGGTATCTGCCTATATGTTTGTCAAATTAATTCAAACAAGTTATTGTCTCTTTACAAAAATTAAACTACTTTTGCTCAACATACGTATTCCTTTAATAATCTGAAATATTTCCTATGAGATTTCTACGTGTGATTACCAAATTCTTGAAGTTCTTCGTGTCCTTTATGGCAATGCATAAAATAGCTTAATATAATAATTATGCTGTAGATAATTTTAAAAAAAATTAGCAAAATTCATGATGGCATTTTAAAAGGTATAGCTTGACTTCCACCAATCAGAAAATGATGCAATTGCGTTTAATAAATTCATTTTGTTTGTTCAACCCTGTATATTAGAGTACCAGGTGGATTTCGAGTTTTAAAAGGTCTTCTCCACAAAGTGAATAGTACTTGTGCAAGTGCAATGACACCTGAAGTTCAGAACAAAGAAGGCACTCCTCGCTGATCAGAATAATGGCACGGGTTTCGATTCTCAGAAGTGCTCCTGAATCGCATTCATTCAACATTCTGATGCAAAAACTAGGTCGTATCGTGATTCACTTAGAATTAGATGGCCACCATGGCTTTCACAGGCATTCCATAGATTGTTAAACTGGTTATTCAGATGCATTCGATTTTATCGCACTTAAATTTTCGGGAATATCAAAGCACAAAACAGCTGCTTCCTTTTTATCGTTGACACATCACTACTTCTAGCAGCTGCGAAGTGACTGGAAATATTACAGCACCTTTTGCGTAATTATATTGCATTTAGGAAGAAATGGCTTTTTAATATTCGGAATCAGTAAGGAACGCATTTGCGAATTTCAGCTTTTCTGCTGCTAAATTTTAGTTCTTGAGAATCTCAAATCTTTTCATCGCATTATTGAAGCCCTTTTTCTCTCTGGAAAAAAAAGAAGATTGCATAATTCGAGTGGAGTGCTCCGGTGTAAGCGCTTATACGGACCATTAGGGTATAAATCCGGGTTTTAACGCAAGAATGAAATTGAAGGTACCCGTGCAGAATTTCCTTTTGCATATTTAATTGACATGCGCGTTCTTAGGCTTGAAGTATGCTTTCAGAAATAAGATGTAAAGCTTTCACACGGGCCTTCAGCATACACTTGATACACCTGTCAATAATAAAATATAGTATTCCGTATAGAAATGTGAGTTTTTGGAATCTTCAAAACTCGCTCTAATCCTTCAGGAATTACATGAGAGCAAGTTCGACCTTGAGTTCCCACGGATATTCCTGACTCTAATTTATCTGTACTTCAAGGACTCTTCCCTTAAAATCTGCAGAAGTCCTGAAGGACAAAATATTCCTTTTGCTTTCTTTCCCCAAGATATAATGGTCAGCTCTGACCACTGTTAATAGACATTTGATTCCCAAAATCTGACCTGAACAGACCTTGCAAGTGCCTACTGATTGATGACTTGTGCCATTTGTGTGATCCAACTTAGATTGATTCTTTTATTGCCTGAAAAATCTTCACCAAAAGTATTTTTGTTTTCTTCAAGAAAATATAACAACATTAAACTAGGGCTTTGCCTTGGCCGTAGCCCAGCTGATTAAGTCATTTTATTTCAGAGATCCAAATAAGTTCAACTCACTCTTCCTTGTTGTAACTTTATTTATGATTATGCCAAAGGCCAGGCATTGCATAATGTTCAGGCTATATCATGTGACAGTATAATATAGGCACCCAGGTACAATATCGGCTTTTGTACGCTTTTAATTTGGAATACTTCAGAATGTAGTCAAACAAAGTTATTTGTCTCAAAAGAAATAGTACTGTATTACCAAGATGAGGTTCATGAATGAAGAATTTTTTTCGTTAACTTCATCTCAAATTTCAAACATTCTACGCCTTGTCTCCATTAAATGTGGGCTATGCATGAAGCTCCGGGTAATGTATGAATTGAATGATAAAATTTGGTTTCTGTCAAGATAGAACTTCAAAAAGATTAATTACAGTAGATGGATAAATAAGGCGATAAATAATTATTGTCTATTAACTTGACAAAAAACTCATAATTTTACTACTGCACATGTTTTACACTTTTAAACTAGTCAATAAACTTCACATGCGATTTTCTCTGGCTCTGGTAGATTATATTAATTTACTTGGTAAACCAAAGAATGCACACCGACTTTCAGGCAGTTATTTAGACATCACTGAATTATTCGAGCTATCATGTTGACAGGACATTCAAATGAGAAATATTTCAATTATCTTTCAAATGATACGGGATTTATGGATTACAGTCCTATTGAAACGAAAATTACGAAGTTTACGAACATTTGAGGAAACTGACGCTGACTAAAAAGTCGCTTTACCTCTGACAATTAATAGCAGCAAGCAATGCATTCACGTTTTCTGGTGTATGGGAAGCTCATTCACAACGAGATTTTCGAGAAGGATTTGAGACATAATTCAGTTTTGATAATTGTATACGGTATTTGAATGGTACAGTTTTAAAAGATGCATTTGCACGAAAATTGAAAATACTGCAATTATGTTTTGGAACTAAGAGCGTCTGCGTAATTTTTATCCGTATTTTCATTTTCGAAGGAACCATGCATAACATGCGGACAAACGGGATTGTTTAACTGGAATTATTCTACTTTGTTACGAGCACAGAAATGAGCATGAAAATGTGTACTTCCCGCATATGTGTTTGCAAGTACTATAGTGACAAATTGAGAGGTACTGCCTAATCTTATTTATTTTGCAGAATTTCGTCGATCGTGAGGCACGTGACTCGTCGGCCAACAGCAAAACCAAAGACCTTCTTCACAAATTGATTCGCCGTTTCCCCTCTGAGGGCGTCGGTTGGTCGACAGGGCACATGGTACTGAGTGGATTTCTCTCTTTTCCACATAGTCGGGGCAGCCAATGATGGAAATAAAGCAACCGATTTGCATTTTCCGGCGGGGAAATTGGGGTGTGGGATCGAACGAGAGCCATTCCCGACAGCGTCTCCCGAAAGGTCAAAACCGCATTAGCAGGCTCGGCGCGACGAGACGACGGGTTCGACCCGCACATCAGCAACCTCCGTCTGCTGGTCGCCATCCTTTTTATTATTTTTTTATTTTTTGGAGGGTGGGCAACCTCTCTGCTGGTTTGCAGGGGTAGACAACGTGGCTGGGTTTCCGTCGGAACTGATGTCACTTTGAGGCTTGAACCTGATTTATGCAATATTTTGATTAACATTATCCACTTCCCTGTTTTTAAATTCTCAAAATACTTTTAAAAAGTTATCGTCAGCAGGTGCAGGTGAACTCCAATCAGTCCAATGTACACTTAACACTATACACTTGACTGGGGCATCAAGTACTGTATTAGGCTTATTAATCAAACATTTTTGGAAATTTATATCCACCAGGTTGGCAAATTTCAATGGTCCGCAAATATATTAATGAAAAACTGTACTGTATACAGTGAGACCCCAAGATGCAGACATAATTGGTGCATCAAGAGATGACCCTAAGTTGAAGTCTTATTTTCCCTTAGACTTATATTATATAATTTTTAATTGGTGTATTATTGACAAAATACTCACCATAATTCCATGAAAATAAAGATTGTCTCCCAATTTAAAATGATTCAATCAATATATTTCAACACAATATGAGCATTTGGGGAATTGAATACTGATACCTTTTGTACAGTACATAGCAATGTTTGCATTCTCTGTAAAAATAACATTCAAGTGGAAAAGAGATAAGGAAGTCTCTGTATGCTGGAGGTGATTTTTTAAATTATCTAAATTGGTGAGAGAAATGCCCAAAACATTTTCTTACATCAATTTCAGTGTTGGAAATATCTGTTTCTTGTAATTTGGCCAGAAAATAATTTGCAGTTTTATCACAAAATGTCCCTATGTTGAGTCAGTGTCCTCATGTTGAGCCTTATTTTTATTAATTATTATGGGAAAATAAGTGTCCCTACGTCCAATTGTCTGCATGTTGAAGTACCCAAAATGGTGTGGGGGTCTCACTGTACTTTCATTTCCACAAAAATCTGGAAGTATTTGCGCGTGTTCATTTGTGGAAATGGACCTAGTGAATCAACGTTTTGAAAGTTTGAGACAGAGGATTAGAACATATTTCAGATCAATCAAGCGTCTTCTTTGCGGATCATTCCCACATTCAATTAATATGACAGTTTCCTATGAAATAATTTATTTAATTTTGTCCAAACCTTAAAAATTAAAATGTCTTGAATTATCAACCCCACCGCATGAGGAAATCCATCATCATCAGACGCAAATTTGTTAACCACGTACTCAACCAACCATATTTTGGACGCGAAGGCGTTTTTTTCAGTTCAAATCCTGAATTAATCATCAAATGGTAGGAACTCCAGGATAAAAACTGCTTTGTACCAAATATTAATGTAATTTAGGAATGTTTTGATTATGTTCTGCTCTTCATATAAAACGTCAGCTTACCGAAATCAAGTTTTTATTAGATTAACGGGATTGTCAATCTGGAGGATAAATCGAGGTTTCTGATGATTCGCGAGAATGCATCCGTTCATTATCACTGATGATCAAGATTGCTCTGTAACTGCATTCAAAATCGATATTCTTCAGAAACGTCATTAATTAAAAGCGGAGGAGTTTGCGAACCTTTACTTGTGGGAGAACTTCGTTTTCGCTGCTTGCGCTGTATAGTGACGGTGCGTGCCCAGCCATCATTAGGAAGGGACGATGCGGAGATTACTGTCTAGTCGTTCAGGCGATTTATCTCTTCATGAATGCATTACCGGGGCAGCAAAGACGTTTTTCGTGAAAGCCGCTTGACCTGGTGAAAAGGCCGGAATGAATTCGACCCCGGATGCTTTTAGCGGGGGGCTCCTGTGTTGCGCAAAAACGCTTCCATCCTCCGTGACGCCCTCCCTTTTTCTTCCATGCGTCAAATGCTTCTTTCTTGTCCACCAACGCCTCCGGTTGATGAAACATTCTCGGATTGAATTTACCCCCTTTTCGTATTGAAAGCGTTTCCGTGTGAAAGACCCCTTCAGGCTTTATCTTGTCCTACGCACGGATTTAATGATGGTGAGAATTAGGGATAATGGTGGCTTTCTAATTTCATCCTCCTCCGCGCATCAGTTTAGCTTGCTTCGCAACTTGCCGCTGATGCAAAAAAGAAAAAAAAAAGACCCGAGAGAAGGGCACAAAGCAAATTAATGGATCGAAAGATTAAAAGAACGTTTGCAGACGTGATACGCTAGATCAGTGTTCCTCAACCCGTGGTCCGCAGAAGTTTTTTTGCCGGTCCGCGGGAAAATTTCTTCAGCATGATACATTTATACAAGGTAGTAATGAAGCCTGTTATTGTTAATTATCCCAAATTTCCAAATAAATGGCGGGTAAAATTATCTGAGAAAAAATAAAAGTTGGTTTTTCTTCTTATTGCACTTAATGTTTCAGATAAATTTTCACCTGTCTGAAACAGATTATTTTAAGTTTTAAATCTGAGAAGCTTTTCTTGAAGTCCATCTCTGTATTTTTTCTAGACAATCCAATATATAGCTGCTCATTGGTTCTTTACTCAATTTTTGCAATACATGTTTTGTATTGAGGACTTTATGGCACGTACAGTATTTGAAAATTTTCTCTGGTCTTTAAAAATTTGCCAGTCCGCAGAAAATTGTCTGACAATTTGCCGGTCCACAAAATAGTTTATTAAAACTTGATGGTCCGTGAGCAAAAACGGTTGGGGAACACTAGGCTAGATGAAATATTGTCAACTATTTTCTCAATCTTTATTATATAATCATCCGATTATCACACGGATTCAGGGATTCATTTTGATAGATCCCGTTTTTACGAAGCGGGGTACGCCAAAATATGGTCGCATGCTTTAGGTTCTATAGGACTAGAATTTCGCCGCATTGAAATTCCCGAAGCACAGCATAATTAGAAAAAAACTATGTTCAAAGATATTCGGTCCTTCAGCATGTTTGGAATTTCTTCAGATTAAAAATGCAGGAATTCAAAACTACTCAAAAAAGCATTATAGAAATGTGTGGAAAGTATTCATCATGAAAAGAACTGATTTACCTATTATTTTAGAAATACTGTACACGATGCAAAAAATTATTGCTAGACAGCAACAACGCACTCATGAAGAAAATCCAGAGAAGGTCTCTTCTCTTTCGAAGATTTGAAGACGCAGTATTTAGTTACCTGTCGTTGTGCATTCAACGTGCATTTTTCCAATGTCTTTACACGGAAATAAAAGGCATTTTTTGCTGTATTATTAAAAATCACGACCGATCGACGAAATATTACCAACGGTTACTTCACCACATTTTTCTCGTCGTCATTCGGTCTGCATCACAGCAAGTGGAATTTCTACTTTCCAAATCTGCTTGATCCTGCCATCCTACAGGGAATTTCAGTCGAGATTGAAGTTTTCCTCGACGCTTTCTATCTTCATTTCGGAAAACATCATCGTCACAAAACAATCAAGTATCTCATGTGAGCAGGGTTCGAGCAGAACATCCCGGGTATAATGGGTCACGATTCCTCGCGTGTCTGCTATTTCTTGTTTCGCCTCTCGCTTCCTTCAGGGAAATGAGCCGAGGACATTTACCCAAACATGAACCCCTTTTCCTAAGAAACAGACGATCGATTTTCCCATATGCCTGATGTTTACCCCTCATTCCCTGAAGCGTGTCATCAATGTCTGGAAAATTGCTGCCGTGCACTCACGCTCAAGCAGGCGAAGATTTACGACTTATTTGCAAACTTTGGAATGGACTTGATGAAACATTCAATGCGTGGAGAAAATAGGGTGAACAGTGTGTGTAGTTTCGGGGTATGAAGGGGGAGTTGGGAGGATGCTTTCAAACAAGGCTCGGAAGCATTGTGTCTTCCATTTATTGTGCGACGAGAACAAGTGGGTTCACTGGGATGACGGAGTACCTCGCAGTTTCATTCCGGAAAGTTTTCCCGGGAATGGCTCGTAGGCAATCTAAACAAGGTCTTGAACGCCTCAGGCGAGCAGTACTAAGCAGAGAATGACAACATGTTCTCAGGAAAATACTGGCGTTCTCCGAAGCCCATCGGAACACAAGCGAATCCCGCTGCATTAACAAACGACGGAAGCCATTATCCCAAGTTTCGGTTGCGTTGTTTCCAATGCCAAGTTATTTCCCTGGAAAGAAGCTCAAGATAAGGCAAAATCTCGATGCATTCATCCATATCCTCTGAACTTCAAAGAAGAAAAATGGAAGGAGAAAAAAAACCGTCACAGACTTGCTGTTTTCTCTCCACAAGTATTCAACCGGCGGTAAGCAGCGAATAACTTGACAGAAACTTGAAATAAGGGAATAAATAGATTGACATTTCGAAGAGAAAAATTTTCCAGCATATATGAGAAAAGCGTATTTTGCAACTGACGAGAACATTAAAACAAAAGAAACTATCTAGTCTATTGTGAAAGATATGTGCAGAATTTAAATTTCTAAAGAGGTACAATAGGAATCACTCTAATCCAAACACGGCTGGAACTTGATAACAAACTACAAGATGTAGCGAAAAAACTGTTTCATGCTTGGATTTGGTACGATTCAGGAAAGAACTTCTTGCAAATTTTTCCAGAAGTTGGCTCTCTTATTGGCACGATTCGAGTTTCGACGGAATTCGATTTTGTTGTTGTCCAAAATACTCTCCATAAAAATGGAAAGCCTATTGTGCAAGCTTCAAGTCTCAGCTCTTCAAAAAAAAGTTGAATATTTACTAAACATCTTTGATTCTCCAGTTGCGAAAGGTGGATAGAAATCATTCATTGACAAATCTCTCGGAATTAATTAAAATAAATTCGGATGTGAATTTTGGGAATCGAAAAATCTACATCCTTTAATGTGATTATTTGTGCATCTGTTCATTTGACCAGTGGTAGGAAGCATTTTTCTTACAAGAAACTTTTCTGAAATTCAGGAATATCCACAAAAATTTCAAAACCTTTCTGGTACATATATACGGGAAACACATGGGACATTCTTTTTTTCACCCGGCCAAAGCCAGATAACCTTTTGAAAGTACTGTATCAAGCTTTTTTTTTTTCTTCTTTTAAGTCGGTACACGATTTGGGCGAGTCGTTGGAAATTTCGCGAATGGATCTATCGGCTTCGCTGAATATTTATAAATTCTTCGGAAGAGAGGATAAACACGGGATGACACTCATGTGCAAATATCCAGTGTCAACAACTGCATCAACCCGCGCCCGGTTTAGCAATCCCTCCCGCGGGGCCTCGTGTGGAGCTGTATATTTACTCAGAGGAGTACCCGGGTTTGGAATCACGGCTGTCGAGATTGGAGTGCTGGAACGAAACGAGATCTCTTGAATCTCATTTGTTCGCACGCCCGACACGGGAACGCAATTAAGAACCTAATTTATATGCAGATGCGCAATGAAAGTGCCGCGGCCGCGATTCAATCCCCGCCGTCAAACAGTGTCTGGTTCAGGTGCTGGCCTCATCGGCCCTTGCGACACGGACGAGCTTGCAGACACTTTACCCCGCTGACGTCAGGTCGGTGGCCAGCACGACCCTCTTCTTGCCACAAATGCTCCTGATCTGCATGAAGAAGCCAGGCTGACGGGGAAGCTGCTATGAGGTGATCCCAGAGTGTTTCGGATGCTTTGTCAACAGTTACTGTTGGGGGAACCGCACCAAAGCAAAACGCTTTAGTTTCTAAAAAAAAAATCTATGAAATTATAAATTCAACAAAAACGTTGAACACAACCCGTTATCTTCATTTTCCAAGTATAGAATTACTCTTCGCCATATTTGTGTATCTCCTTTGATGTGGAGAGAATTAGGAATACTCACAAGACTTCTTTCTAGCAGAAATAGTCTTATTCACACAACCACAATTTCCACAAACACAACCTCAGAGATTTCCTGCACAGGATGTCTCAACAATGGTCAGTGCACTAATACCTGATTTTGGGCAGAAGCTACAGGGGTTAATATATGCCAAAATCTTGCATTATATTATATAACAAATATATTGGTGTACCAGGAAGAGGTACTTAATTGAGGGACAGATTAGGGCTGGAAGGACAAAGTACAAAGCTGCGTCCTTCAACAAAGTTCATGTAAGAATATAATATAATAATATATATATTAATTTTCTAGGCTCTCAAGGATTTGTTTCTTGGAAGAATAATTATCATTATTCTTTCTCTCTTCCTTTTCCTCTTTCCTTTTCCTCTCACTCCAAGTGGTTCTATTGTACAATTTTTTGTTGGTAATTATTCCATTGTGATAATTTCTTGATAACAAACGAGAAAAACTGGGGCAGACTCGAAGAGTATCACCTTGGTAAACACTCAAGACTTTGTGATGCCACGACTTCTTTGAAATCTACACAATCATCCAATAACAAGCCTCACAGAAAACTTGAATTCCACAAAGTGACAAAAAAAAAAAAAAACTTCCTACAAAAAACATTGAGAGCCATTTTGCATACGCATTCCTGGATTTGTGTTTGAAGTGTAAACTTCATTTTTGAGGGAAAATGTGTGACTTCTTTTTAAGTTGAGTTCTGCTGAGTTGTTGTGTTTCTTTGAATATCTCTGGAAACAATAGGAAACATTTTGTCGGGACTTTCTTGAAACACAAATTACACTCTTTTAACTTAGGAATCCTATATGGATTTCCAGCCTTGTCCCAGGCTGATCAAGTGTTTTATTCAAAAATTCCTTTTGTTTTACTTGATCCACAGTTTCTTCATGACAAAATTTGTGTTGAGGTAAGTTAATCCACAATAGGTACTTCCGGTGTAGGAGTGTGAATGTTGCGTTGAGCTTTGCATGGACAATATATGGAGTTGACTCATTGAGTGGCGTAGAGCTAGAATGGCGGCGAATTGGATTTGGCGGTCAATTGTCCAGGAAGTTGTGTTTCACACTTTCTCGCAATCTACCTGCTGTTTTCGAGACATTATGTTGTCTTTTTTATATGGGTTTTAAGCTATTTTTATGGGTGTGACCTTTTCAAAAATAGTTTCACCCAGAACTCCCGGATGCACAAACTGAGCGAGACCGAATCTGGCAATGTGGTCTACAATTGTGCAATCAACTGTAACGGTGAAGTAAATGTAGAAAAAAATACATTTGAATGAATAATTTCAAAAAGCTCGAACCATCAATAAGGCAAATAAAAATTAGCTATAAAACCGATGCTGTGCGAACACGACTTCGAGAAAGAGAGAAAAGGCTGACAAAATTAATGAAAAATCCATCATACCCTTACAAAACGTTGGTCCTAGAATGAACACAGCAATCAAAAAGTGTACAGTCTTAAACATATCCTTTAGCCTTGATTCATCATGGTTCAACGCAATTCTTTCTCACAAAATTAGACTTTTCATTATACTTTCTCTCACATTCGCACTGAATTAAGATCGAGCTCAAGTATATTTGCAAATATCCGCACCATATTAGGACCGAAATTTACTTGATCCACTTTTACTCTTGAAAAATAAAAAAATTAAGTATTCCTGGAGAAAAAGGATTCATTTCCTATTAAAAGTTATTGTACCATATATACCGATAATCTCAATATTTTTTTTAGTAGTGTGAGGTCCGGGAAGTTTGAAACCCCACCAAAATGCATCTAAAGGATTTCTGTACAATAGTATTTTTGCAGTACTCCAGTTAGCTAGTGAAGTGATAATACCGTCACGTTATTCACTTTGTTCGCTCTACGTTAAAGAAGAAAAATCCACCAAAGCAGCAGTTCTGATAAGTAAAATAATGAGGAGCGATTAATTTAATCAAAAATATATTTCACCTTTCAGGTTCTCGCTCGCTGACAATAAATCGGAAAAATTATATTCATCGGAAGTATACCGGATTTTCCGAAATATTCAATCACAATCTTGGGGATTTTGTAGTCCGTGATGTGCCAGATAAAACTCTCAGTGAAGCAACTTTACATCTTGTGCGTTAATGTTATAAATTGGAGCAGAGGAAAGCTTTGGACTTCGTGCGAGAGTAGGGCATAGTTCGAAGTAGGGCAAAGTAGCTCTCGTGTTCCATCATATTTGCATACACGTCTGAGGGCTCGGACTGATTGAATTTCCGAAACATTTCCATGATGACGGCCGAAGTGTTTCATTCAGTGAATGCATAAGACAGTGCAACGGAATGGGGAGAATTTGAATCACCGGATGAAGCAATCCGCTAAGTAGGTTGTTCAAGGAGGTGATTTGCAGAGCGCGAAAAAATTCTGAAAATTGAGACTAGAGAGGAAACATCAATTCAATAAGAAGGTTTCCTTGGAAATTTGGAAACATGAAAAAAATTGTTGGCGGATTAATTTATATAGTGTTCTGAGAATGCATTCAGTGACCAGAAATCTAATAAACTTAGGATTCCGTTCGAAAGGAAAACACAAAATAAAAATTATCAATTGAAAATTATGAATTATTTGGACTGATAGCGAGTCACCGCCGGCAAATAGTGCCAACTTATTTTTAACCAGCTTTCTTTTGACCAAATTTACTTTTTCAGTCTCTTCTCCCTTTGTTAACGTAGTGTTAAAAAATTTTTTCAAAGATGGATGTGCTTTTTACCAGTTTACGGATTAATATTTGCTTTGAGAGAAGACGAAGAAACTGGAACGGAACTGCATCTCATTTATCTGATGTGAAAATTCAACTTCCATTTAAGCAGTGGAAGTGTCGCAAATTATAAAACAAATTATAATCGCAAAGATTTTTTGAGTTAGAGAATTTTCGTGTCGCAAGGTTGCCCTAAACTTTGTATTGGTGAGCAATTCATATATGAGATGATCCTGAACGAATCATGAAAGTGAGCTAGGCCTCCGATGGAACATACAATGCTAAGTCGGAAGCTTGTTTCCAAATACAGTATAACCTTGGTTCAAGGAACTGCACAAACTTTTTACTCATCCCTTTATATTTTAGCTTCGGCGATTTTCGTTTTTTTCATTAACAGCTACTTCTCAGAAAATTACTAATAAGAACGATAAAATGTGCTTAAAGGAAAGTTTGTCATCATTATTAAAACATCAGCGCGTCAAAACTGTGGCGCTTCTGAGAAATCGTCGGAGCAATCCTTGAAGAGTGATTACCTCTATGTGCTTCTCTTGGATGCACGAAACTTGGGTCGATTGACCTGATGATCCAGAACCCATCGCAGAAATCATCAAGGAGCTATTTTTGGGGTATCCTGGGTTCGGTCCAGCGGGTCCAGGCAACGAAATCCATCACGGAGCTTCAATCAGTTCGCGCAGTTCATAATCTCGCTCCGCCCGAGTTTCCTCTTGTGGGTGTACTGACTTTGCTTGATGGAGCAGCACATCGTTCAACAAGTCACAATGAAGTTTCCCAACAGTTTAGGAAATGTATCTAATATATAGACGAGTTGCGCGTCGCTTAGGAAATTGAAGCGATCCCTCAGAAAACCCGTGACAGGTCCGGATTTCGAGACGTGCGGGGCTCCCCCCCAGAGGGGTTCGGGTGACATTGGTCTGATAAGGTGAATAATCCGGGGGTTCATCGATGCATTCGTCGTGCTGGTGTAGGCATTTGGCTGTCCCAGAGCTGAGTAGCGAATCTTAAGCCCACTCTGCTAATTTGATTACTGCATAGAGCCATGACTGGATTAATTCGTTGAGCAGGGGTAAGAACCTTGGAGGGGTGTCTGATTCCGGCGAGGAAAGTAGCAATCAGCAGGAAACCTGGGTTCTTGAAAATTCTTTGATAGTCTCAGCACGAAGAGAATTGGCAGTTTTTAGTCATCCAACACGTTGCAAAACAGTAATTTTCTCAAACAGTGCGTTGAAGCCAGAAAGCAACAAAAAAGTTGGAGATACGCTTGGACTATTTCTCGTAGTCAAGCATACAAATGAAATTCAGGCATGAATGGAATAGGAAATTATTATGGGCATTTAAAATATTGTTTTAATCAGAAGTTCAGTTCAAGATGATCATTTACTGTACTGTATATGCTCTTCTGCTATGTCCAACAACATTAGAGTGTTCAAACATTTCCACAATTTTCTTGAGTTCTTTTCAAGAATTTACAATTATTTTATCGGATTTTTTTTTCAAACTGCATCGAACAAATCGGTGAACGTGTATTTTCCCTGATTCAACGCGGAACTCTGGCGTTGAATAATTTATTGTCCTATGATAATGTAAAAGATCACCTGAAAATTCGAAAAAAAAAAAAGCTCATGGAAGAGGTGCCTGGGTTGCTTCCCTTCTCGGGCATCTTTTTTTTTTTTTTAACGACACTTATACATGATTTCCTATTTTCTTAGGTGGTTCGCGCGAAACGAAATCAAATATTTTATTTTCGCTGCTGAGAAATGAACGAGAGAAGCGTCACCTGCATAGATTTCTGGAAAGACATACCCGTGCTGACTAAAACGTATGACACTTATATTGCTGGAATCATCCGCAAGTATTCATTCAAGTATTTAAAGTATTTTCCACAAAAAAAGGGTCATTCCCACTGTAATCGTCCCACTGAATTTATTATCCTGAAAAAAAATTATTTTTGATGGGAAATTGAAGGAATGGAGAACTTGCGAAACCAATCGCAAGACAAATTTTCCGGCAGTTCCGTTATTAATTGTTTATTGATGGATATTGTGTAATATTCTCTTCAAATCGTTCAGCTTTGCAAAAAAAAACAGTATTGTAAATAGCATTATACTTATACATATCGGATGAACACGAAACATTTTAGTTTCACGTAAAAACTGATGATCTAGTTTCCTTAGCATTTCCATGTCGACTCGTGCAGTCAGAGATCAGAGTTTTTAGTTTCATAATTAGTTTAGATTTACGAATGGAAGACAAACATAATTCATCTTCAACTTCTGCAAGACTTCAAATTAGATTAGTCTCAATTAAATGTCTTTAAAAACTTTCAAAATTTCCCGGATGATCTTGAGGTATCATTGAATCTTTATCTGATCTATCTGCTCGTTGTCCAATGCGGTATAGGTTTGTTGACAGCTGGAAATTCTTTTGCGAAACGTGTTCTCAAACTTCTCACTAACGATGTTGCGGGGGATTTTTGTGTTTCCCGTTGGCTTACTTTCTTGACACGCTAATATTAAAAAGCGAATTCAGCCAGTGGCCGGAAAGCCTACTTTCTCGCTAAATATAGCATCAAAGTTGAACAGGAAATTCAGCAGGGCAGAGTGAAGCCTACCCTTAGTTATGCGCCTCATCTTATAAATATTTACAGGGCATTTTGGCGCTGCGAAACCAGCCTCTGCACGGGTGACTAAGTTACCTGCTGTCAAAGGGTTCATCAAAGGCCTGGAAATGCAGTCTTTCACGATGCTCTTTGTAGAGAAGGAAAGCCTAACTTTCGGTCCTCTGGATCTGACGGCATTTTTGAACATTTCCCAAACGGGTCACTCGAGTAAGAACGAAAAAGGAACAATTCAAGCGACGAAAAGGGATATTCGGTTCCATTAAACTCTGCCCTTTCTCTCCACCGCTCTTAGCAGGACTTATTTTTGTGCGGATTATTATCTTTCTTTTTTTGTGGATAAGGCATGAAAGATCCATCGTACCTTCCAGAATTGCCAAAAGTTCCGAAAAGCCTCGAAGATATGCTGCCGATTCGAATATTTCGCTTGTATGAGGGGTCTAACAAAAGTTCTCGGAATATAAATTGAAATGGCATATACTGTAATTGAGCTGAAAAAAAACATTTCAGGGAAAACCTTTTCTTTGGCACAAGAAAAAAATCAGCCCTGTTTCATTTTTTTTTCAATGTTTTGCAAAAATCACCCTGCAGACTTCCCCGCCCTTCCTGCAGATTTTTTTGTTGTAGTCCAGCTTTCCCCTCAGAATTCTTGAAATCAATGTGGCATTAATTCCAAAGGTTGCTCAAGGTCTTCCAGTGTAAAACCGCCATTTTCCTCAACAGCTGCCTTCACAGCCACCAATCGGGATGGGAATGTGGCGGCTGTTGATGAAAATGGCGGAAGACCTGGAGGCAACCCTTGGAATTAATGCCACGTTGATTTCAAGAATTCTGAGCGGAAAGCTGGGCTAAAACAAAACAAAATCTGCAGGAAGGGCGCCTCATCTTTTGAGTGGAGAGCAAAACTCTGACAGGGTGAATTTTGCAAAACATAAAAAATATTGTCAAATAGGGCTGATTTTTTTTTGCTTGCCAAAGAATATGTTTTCCCTAAAGGATAATTGTTCAGCTCAATTAGATGCCATTTAAATTTCTATTCCGAGAACTTTTGGTGGACCCTCGTATATGCTCCGAAAGTGCACGTGGGTGTACAGTAAGTGAGGCGTCGGAGTGCTGTCGCGAAGTTGACAAACCCAGATCCAGTTCAATTTTGAAAGTTCACAAATTTCCAGAGGATGTCCCGGGAAAGTAAGTGAGTTCCGAGGAGTAGAAAAGTACTTTGCTGACGGCATGACGAACTATTACAGGGCTTCTCTCGGAATCCACTTCGAATAGTACGGTACACACCTTAACTTTTCCACGACGCGTTGTTAAAATCCATGCTTGCTGTTTTTAGGGCGCTTTGTTCGAAATAGTCGAAATGCAAGAGTGTTCGCGGGGATATAAAGTAGGATTTTTCAAAGCCATTGTAGTATATCAAAGTATAAACATTTAAAAAGTTCGATTAATTATTTGCAGAGCTTCAGAATCCTCCGAAACACAATGAAATACGTTGATGTGCATACAAGACTAACAAGAAAAGTTTCGGTACCTTTTGAACAAGTTCATTCTAATTCGTGGAAAAAACTGTAAATTGAAGAAATCACGTTCAAATCTTTTGCAATTATTTTCTATTTAAAATTTCGGGTGTTTTTTTCTCTCAAATGTGTATATTTAAATTGTATATAACTTAGGACATGATGAATAAAATAATTTTAGATATGAAAGGGATCCCCAAGAATATTGTGGGGTTGAGCGTGGTTTCAAAAGACTATCCTTTTTTGGAAAGGTTTCACCAAGGTATTCGTATTTCAGAATTATTCAAATTTGCATTTGACTTTTGGCATGATAACAAAGAGGATTTTAAAAATGTTTGGACAATTGCATGATACAGCTTACCTGAAGAAAAAGTATAAAACGTGTTTTTGCGATTTCTTTTGTATTAACTGACCGATTAGACGGAAAATTCGGTGATATAGGAAAATTTTTAAGATAAGCGTTGTAAGGTTTTACTTCTAGAATGGATTTTTTCAAGCCTTACACCTTGAATTTCTTATTTAATTTACAGCAGAGTCTCAGGAAATAAAATTTAGATCGATTGAATAAAACACGGCAATTGGTCGGGCGCGAACCGACCGGGATTTCTCCCTACTAGCGCAGACCTTTCTTTTCCAGTAAAAAAGCAGTACAAGAAAAATTATACACAGGACACAACGATGTAACAATCAAAGGGTTTCACACACAAACACAGTTCTCAATTCTCAAACACAGAATTTCTTTGGTACAAGGGTTCCAGATATGAAGACAAATAAAGTTCTTGACAATTCTTTTCAGATACTTGGTACACAGATTTTTGGTATGAGGGTTCCAGAGATGGAAAAAATAAAGTCCACAGGATAAAAACAAAATTTGGCGTATATTACCAGCAGCTGGCTGAGTTTTTGTGCTCTTTTCAGGGGTCAAATGACCCCAGTTTCACGGAAAGGAAAGAATTGGTTTTCCCCCTGCAGATAGAGTGTCAACTTTTGTTGTCTTGGTTTTTTATCCCAGTTCTGGGAGTCATCTTTTCTCTCTTCTTCCCGAATTTTAGTTTTGGCAATTTATCACCCCTTTTGTCTTGAGACACCCCAGTTCTGGGGTTATCTCTTTTTTGTTTTGGCGAATTTTCCGTCTCGGGATTTTTGGGTTTAGTATTGCCCGGGTTTTTGGGGAACCATTTTTTCCTTTTGCGCTCTTGTCTTTTTCGCCGCATCCCAAGATGCGGCGATTAAATTTCAAGTCAATGCCTCCCTTTTTGCGGCATTTTCCTTTGACGCCAAAAATAAATTTCGTACAAGCGTGCTTCCGGAAGAAGACACTCAGCGAAAAAGACAGTCGAAGAAACCCTTGTGCAAAGAAGTTTCAATGTAAAATGACAAAGTTATTTACTATTCAAAACGAGGTTCAAAAAATCGTACTGAAGCAGTAGCGACAGCAGTACATCTTTTTTATAAAAAACTGGACCAACTTGAAGAAGATTTTATATTTCTTTTGCTTACCCAGGCAAAGTACTTTGCGACAGCCTATTTAGTATGTATATTGCGAGTTCCTCTGTTTTATTGCGCGTTCCAGAGTGCCAGGATCATTCCGCTTCCGCTTTCCACGATCTCTGGTGGCATCGTCATTTCAGCATCATCAAAGAGCATCCAGCTCTCTGTTATTTAATTAGTGAATAGAGCCACTGCAGAAGCAAGCGAAAGTGCTGGGGCTATAGGCGCTTGAATTAAGTCAACTCCTCGAGGCAATTCCCCGGCGTCATGTTGACCTGCAACGCGATTTTGGATGCAAAAGACATAGCTATTCTTGTTCTGGTTCAGTAAGAAACCCGGCTGTATTGCCCCCAGATCGAAAAAAATTGCTTAGAATATAAAACAAAATAATATGTACTACAATAAGTATAAACTCCTATATTAGATAAGTATTCTTGGGCTCAACAATGTTGCAACCCTTGCTCTAAGTCAATGTTTCACAAACACCCATGATCTGCAGACCAGCGCTGATCTGTGGAAGTTTTTTGCAGGTCTGTGGGAAATTTTCTTCAGCATAGTAAATATATCAAAAGCAGCAATGAAGTCTGTTATCTTTATCTGAAATTTTGGAAGGTCAATGGCTGTTGAAATTATCTGACAAAAAAAGAAATTGACTTTTCTCCAAATGATGGAAGTCTTTTTTTAATGGATGCCTTTCTTTAATAAAATTAAAAAGTAACACTCTTTGGAAAAAAGTTCGGGTGGAAATTTTATAAACTTCTGTAAGTTGATATTTCGACGAAGTAACCAAAATGGAACATTTTTATGAAAAAAAGAAGCAGAAACCTTTTGAATACCTGCCATAAAATCTTTCAAACAAAACTTTCTTGATTCTGCAACAAATTTATAACAATTTGTCAGTCCACAGAGATTTTTTGAACTTCACCGGTCTGCAAACAATATTACGGAAATTTGCTGGTCCACTGACCCAAAAATTGTTGGAAACACTGCTCTATGCTATTATTTACGCATAATGTTCGATTGGTTAATCTAGCGCAGGTCATTATCGCCAAGTCATTTTCAAAAATGCCGATAAATTCCAAATAAATAATAACTTATTTTCTGTTATGCCTGAAAAATTGTGAAGATAACTAGTGTTTTCTGGTCTCAAACTGATCCTACAGTATTTCGCTTTATTTTTGTGGACGTTACAGTTTAATTAATCTTCTCTGAGTTAATTCACGCCGAGTTTCTTTTCGACTGTATCTATTTCTGAAATAACCTAGGCTCGAAGAGGTGAAATCTTTCGTAAGGCTAACGTGCCGAAAGTTCGAGAACTTCTGAATATAAATTGAAGATGAGGGAGTCCATAGCCATGTGCTTCGAACTTCCGTGATTAGTGCAATCAAGAAAAAGCTTCTTTCATAATATTTTATAGACTCTAGAGAGCCCATTTTCAGTTTGACGCCGGTGAAAATGCCAAATTGTATTTAGAATTTTTTTCACTCGAAAAGATGTGTGGTCTAGATTCATTTATTTTTATTAAAAACTGCATGTTATACAGTATTTTGACGTTTTCCGAACAAGGATCCTCTTCGATTAATGTCGATCTCGAAGATAATTTCGGCAAATGTTTTTGGTCTGCGTGAACTCGTATGCACGTTTATGAAACATGTGTGAATTTATTTTCGGTCTTATGAAGCATTTTGTTATTTTAGCTAATGAATACACGGATATCTGAACATGAGCATCAGTCATCATATTCAAACATTACCGCACGTCCTTGAGGGTTGACACCAAGTATAGAATCACCATCTGTACAGATTCTACACTATATGGCTGGATGAGTTAACGTGCAGGAAAAATATTTGCGTTCGGATTATCCGCAATTTTTCAACTGATTGAATATTAAAGCCGACTTTGAAACAAAGTTCACACGCGACCCGGAAATCGTAAAATCGTGATTGCCTGTAGAGAGATTATTCAGTCACAACTCACAAGGGACGTGATCAGTCGAAAGCATCGATTTCCTTTCAGAAACACCTGTGGCTTAAATCTCCTCTGAAAAGTTTCCCTTGCCGCACCTGCGCTAATTACTGATTGATTGGCTCACTTTATGAGAAACTGATGACTCGAAAGGCCTTCCACTGTCAATATTCCTGAGTTTCCTCTTTTTCTCCTGCGCCCTAAAGAAACTTTCAATATGAATGAAGATATTCAATACCGTGAATTATGTTCTTTTGTTGGCAGAAAATGAAATCTGAAATACAAGTACAGTACAGTAAAATATTCAGGTCGCAAACCCCAGTCAAATGACATTCCTCTGTAGACTTTGATTACAGGCCAATAGAGTGCCCGGCATGTATAATTAGAGCACATTAACTAAATAAATCGAATCAAATTCTGCGACTCCTGTCTGTTGGAACCTGAGTGCATTTCCTCAACACCCGCTGACAAGTACATTAACCTGAATATGTCCTCATATTGATTGTAGGAATTTCCATTACTGTATTGCTCATAGTAAAATCACGAAGTTGTTCGAAAATAAAAATATGGATTTTTTTTAAATGAAGATTGATTCGCGTTTTATTTTGTTGTCGGGCACATTTTTATGCTTCACATTTCAAAGTGGTATACAGTAATTGAGAATTCCAATCGGAAGAGCGAAATTAATCAATGTTTCTATAGCAAGTTATTTCCTAAGCATCAGCCCACCTTAGTGATTTCATAGTGAAACTTCGGTCCGCTGGATGAATTTCAAATTGTCATTACCGAAGTTTTGGAAGTGGTGATTTACAGTGCAAATATTTTTCATCCTACAATAGAAGAAGGATACAAGATTGCATTCAGAAGAAGACGCAGCGGAGTCCGCATAGATTTCGATATGCTAGAAGGAACTGCGGGATACTTTTCTTTCAGTTGTGGGTTTCGTAGGTCCAGCAAAGTTTCCTTCCTTCGTCTTTCTGCCTCTAAGTGATTTTTCATCCAGGATTAATGTCAGATCATCTTTGGGATCGAGGATTCATGAATGATGAAGATGAGGAGCATGACTTTGCGAAGCATCATTCAAACGAAAACTTACATTCGTGAGAGATATCAATACTTGTCTCTGTTGGACAGAGGTTGTTTCTCAAGAGGAATAAAGAATATGTGGTCTGAGNGGGCTCAACAATGTTGCAACCCTTGCTCTAAGTCAATGTTTCACAAACACCCATGATCTGCAGACCAGCGCTGATCTGTGGAAGTTTTTTGCAGGTCTGTGGGAAATTTTCTTCAGCATAGTAAATATATCAAAAGCAGCAATGAAGTCTGTTATCTTTATCTGAAATTTTGGAAGGTCAATGGCTGTTGAAATTATCTGACAAAAAAAGAAATTGACTTTTCTCCAAATGATGCTTCAGAAAAAAATTACCTACGGAAAGAAATTATTTTAATTTTTCATTGTGAGAAACCTTTTTTCAAGCCCACCTTTAAAATATTTGAAGACATTCAACTATAAAGCTGCTTCATTGGTTTTACCTTAATTTTTATGAAAAAAAAGAAGCAGAAACCTTTTGAATACCTGCCATAAAGTCTTTCAAACAAAACTTTCTTGATTCTGCAACAAATTTATAACAATTTGTCAGTCCACAGAGATTTTTTGAACTTCACCGGTCTGCAAAAAATATTACGGAAATTTGCTGGTCCACTGACCCAAAAATTGTTGGAAACACTGCTCTATGCTATTCTTTACGCATAATGTTCGATTGGTTAATCTAGCGCAGGTCATTATCGCCAAGTCATTTTCAAAAATGCCGATAAATTCCAAATAAATAATAACTTATTCTCTGTTATGCCTGAAAAATTGTGAAGATAACTAGTGTTTTCTGGTCTCAAACTGATCCTACAGTATTTCGCTTTATTTTTGTGGACGTTACAGCTTAATTAATCTTCTCTGAGTTAATTCACGCCGAGTTTCTTTTCGACTGTATCTATTTCTGAAATAACCTAGGCTCGAAGAGGTGAAATCTTTCGTAAGGCTAACGTGCCGAAAGTTCGAGAACTTCTGAATATAAATTGAAGATGAAGGAGTCCATAGCCATGTGCTTCGAACTTCCGTGATTAGTGCAATCAAGAAAAAGCTTCTTTCATAATATTTTATAGAATCTAGAGAGCCCATTTTCAGTTTGACGCCGGTGAAAATGCCAAGTATTATTTCGAATTTATTTTACTCGAAACGATGTTATACAGTATATTGAAGTATTCCGCACAAGGATCCTCTTCGATTAATGACGATCTCGAAGATCATTTCGGTAAATGTTTTTGGTCTGCGTGAACTCTTACGCACGTTTATGAAACATGTGTGAATTTATTTTCGGTCTTATGAAGCATTTTGTTATTTTAGCTAATGAATACACGGATATCTGAACATGAACATCAGTCATCATATTCAAACATTACCGCACGTCCTTGAGGGTTGACACCAAGTATAGAATCACCATCTGTACAGATTCTACACTATATGGCTAGATGAGTTAACGTGCAGGAAAAATATTTGCGTTCGGATTATCCGCAGTTTTTCAACTGATTGAATATTAAAGCCGACTTTGAAACAAAGTTCACACGCGACCCGGAAATCGTAAAATCGTGATTGCCTGTAGAGAGATTATTCAGTCACAACTCACAAGGGACGTGATCAGTCGATACAGATAAGCATCGATTTCCTTTCAGAAACACCTGTGGCTTAAATCTCCTCTGAAAAGTTTCCCTTGCCGCACCTGCGCTAATTACTGATTGATTGGCTCACTTTATGAGAAACTGATGACTCGAAAGGCCTTTCACTATCAATATTCCTGAGTTTCCTCTTTTTCTCCTGCGCCCTAAAGAAACTTTCAATATGAATGAAGATATTCAATACCGTAAACTATGTTCTTTCATTGGCAGAAAATGAAATCTGAAATACAAGTACAGTACAGTAAAATATCCAGGTCGCAAACCCCAGTCAAATGACATTCCTCTGTAGACTTTGATCACAGGCCAATAGAGTGCCCGGCATGTGTAATTAGAGCACATTAACTAAATAAATCAAATCAAATTCTGCGACTCCTGTCTGTTGGAACTGAGTGCATTTTCTCAACACCCGCTGAAAAGTACATTAACCTGAATATGTCCTCATATTGATTGTAGGAATTTCCATCACTGTATTGGTCATAGTAAAATCACAAAGTTGTTCGAAAATAAAAATATGGATTTTTGAAAAATTCAATTTATTCGCGTTTTATTTTGTTGTCGGGCACATTTTTATGCTTCACATTTCAAAGTGGTATACAGCACTTGTGAATTTCAATCGGAAGGGCGAAATGAACCAATGTTTCTAGCAAGTTATTTCCTAAGCATCAGCCCACCTTGCACTAAAGTATCACTTTGAAGCCAGGCGACCTACTTAAAGTTTAACAGTAATGGCTTCAAAACCTTCACCACTAAATGTCACGTTTATAAAAAGTAGGATGTTATCTTCTTCCTATGTTCTAACGTATCAGAAGAAGACGCAGCGGAGTCCGCATAGATTTCGATATGCTAGAAGGAACTGCGGGATACTTTTCTTTCAGTTGTGGGTTTCGTATAGGTCCAGCAAAGTTTCCTTCCTTCCTCTTTCTGCCTCTAAGTGATTTTTCATCCAGGATTAATGTCAGATCATCTTACCCTAGCTCCTAAGTACTTACTACTTCTACTCCTCGTACTGAAACGCTTCGTAGTAAGTTTGCTTTTGAATGTAAGCACTCTCTATAGTTATGAACAGAGACAACCTGTCTCCAACAAAGAGTTCTGGAATAAAGAATATGTGGCCTGAGTAACTATACCATAGAAAATAAATTTCCTCGCTCTTTTTTATACTCTTGTACATTGAATAAAAAGCACATTAAGGGGGAACTGGCCACTTGACCCACAGATACAGGGCAGTGCTGTATTACAGAAATCGAAAGAATTTTCATTGTTCTTCCTTTCAATACCTCGCCGGTTAGAGGATTTTCTCGGATAATCTAGTCTTGCAATCCATGCATCATTCATATTTTATTCAAAGATGCTGAAGGCGACCTATATCCTCAAAATTTTCAAGTTTCTAATCTCTGAGAGCAGGAGTGTCGCAACAAAAATACTGTACTGTACTGCAAAGCAAAAATCTAAAGAACACCTGTTTCGAGTAGCTGACGTTAATAGTAAGTATGGTATCTGTTTAAGACGTTGCTTGAAGTTGGTAAAAAAAGTAAAAGAGCGAGGGAGTAGAAAAAACAGAGGCTCGGTTAAGTCTTTCATACACTTAAAAATGTCCAGGGATGAATTTCGAATCTTCAATCTGGCTCTTGATAAATGTTTGAAACATAAAGCATTCAAACTCGATATATTACTATTTTAACAACTACAACGAGCATTGTCCCCTCATAATCTCGATCGGATCATTTATTTTCGTGGAAGCTCACCAACTTTATTTTCCGTTATTTATCGCGAATCACAGCAGGCCTTCTTTGTCTAATGCACAACCATGAACATGTGGATATATTTTTCTCTTGAAAAAAAAATAATAGTAAATCCATCTCTGGAGCAACGAGAAGTCGATTACAGGAGAAACGAGCGTCGGGAAATGGCGGTTCACTTGTTTAATGTTGACGAATGCTCGGCAATTTCGCGCTCCACGCACATCAACGGCATCTTTTACTCATCGCCAGCAGCGATGATCACCCAGAGCATCCTTCTGAACGGTAATGACAGCATTTCCCAGAGCCCTAGGGTTAATTTCCGTCTTCCCAGGAAGTGCTGTATACGGGCTACGACCTAAAAAATAAGTAAATAATTAAATGAAGAAACGTTTTTCCTTCGAAAACTACGCATTTTTATCTTGCACATGCGGTGCGCACATTGACTGTGCCACATAAAACTTGCTTGATTATACTGCATTACTTTCAAAATGTCAGCGGCAGTTGAAATTAGGATAATCATAAATATAAACATAGGTTTGAGGAAATCTCGTCACGAATATAAAGCTTTCTTGCGCAGAGAAGCTTTCTTCTGTAAGGTAAATTTTAACATATGTCATATACTTTACTATGTAGTTGGCTCAAGACTAGTGGAAACGGCTTTAGCGTACGGTTAATCTCCTTTGCTTCATTTCGCAGCTATAATAATATTTAACGCTTTAAATAATTTGGAGTTTACTCGACGTTAAGCTTACTTAATTCTTTTAAAATAAAGAAAATGTGATTTGCATCTGAGAGCTAGTACAATAAATAAAATAAATGAAGAATAAGAAAATGTACGTAGAGAAGAAAAATATATATCAAGCAATGTGTCTATACAGGTGAGTTACGAGGAAATGTGCACATCCTTGAGTTTTCTTTGAAATGTTTATTCCGCTTCCGCAGGTTAACGTGGAAATTTTTCTTTAGATCTCTTTTTTCGATTATTATATCCGCAATATTTGAATAGATGGGCGAATTTATACGGTTATTACTGTATTTGGAGAAGTATATGTTTTATCATAGATTCAACCAAAAATGAATGAATGCATTCTTGGCCAGCGAAAGCCGTACGATTAATTTGTAAGGACAAGTTCTTGTAACATTAGTAAGGAACAAAAGGGACTGGTCGTTAGTGATTAGCTCGGTCTTTCGTAACTAGTAAACCAGGGGAATAAATAGAAAGTTTTCGTTATTAATTTTTCTTGAAAAATGTAAATCAGTTTATGGACGTAACTTACTAACTTATCAGATAACGAACATTCCCCGGAATGAATTGAGTTCGTTGTCCAAGACCCCGCTGTACTTTCAGCGCAACACCCAGTACTACTTTCTCAGAGAATGGCTGGACCATGACTCCATCAGCGACTACCGTATTTCAAGTCTTTTCTTCGTTGAAAGAAATAGATTTTGCAATAACTGTTATGTACGAAGGGTCGTCAATGGCAACGACGACGATGTGAGAGCATCCATTTCCTGTTCAATTTTTGTTGTTGTTTTTTTTTAATCCCCTCGTTCGTTTGTCGAAAAGGTATCCCTGTAGGAAAGCGATGCATCAAAGCGCAACGATACATCATGTTCATTTGAAAATTAAACTTGAAACAGATAGTGATGAATACGAATGGGAGGGGGGTTTTGGAAGCCCGACCTGCATTCCGGAATATCGAGGCAAAGAGAAGCAGGAATTCTGAAGACTGCGAAAAATAAAGATGGGAGAAAAAGGCTCTGCTCAGAAGATGCTTCCATTCTATAATGGAGAAGAAGCGGTCCCTGAAGACGTGAAATATTATCGACGATAAAGAAATCGATGCAACCGGCCATGTTTTATTTTTCAATCCGTCAAATTTTCTTCTATCTTTTCGACGAAGCATTTCTTTACGAGAACGTAAGATAGAGTAAAGGAGTTCTCTTGCATAAACGCGTCCTCTGAATAATGAACCGGCTTTGACTGCCCTTATAATAACGCCCGAGGTGTACTACTTACCCTCTTTTTCTTCTTAAAGGCTGAAGATTTTGTGATTCAATGTTGGTTTGACATGGGTTTAATATATTTCTGGAGTTTTCTATTACAGTACTTCTGATATATTATACGGATAAATCCTTATTCTTAAAAGGCATTCCAACTACACCCATACTTCTCCATCAGCAAATTTCATCGGCTGTTGGGTAGACCGTAAAATTGCGAAGACATTTTCAATCTACAATTCTTCAGTCGTATAAAAGACAAAACTTCAATTATAATTCGATTAATCTTTAGTTTTACCATTTTATAATACCGTAGTTCTTCTTTTGCATTTGTATGTATTGTATCAAACATATATTTTTTTTCGTAATTATTCGTCAAATAATTATGCATGCTACATTTTGGCTGCTATATTCACTTTTAAAATATATCATCTCGAAAATGTATCAGACTCGAGAGAAAGGTTTGTTCACAATTTTTTCCAGCTTTTACAAATAGGCAACAAATGTTCCCGGAAAATAGTCCGCAAACGGATTGACGTCAGATATTCAACGGATAATTCGCTCATTTAAATATCAGGGTGCTGGGGTCGAATGAAGCTTCCCACATAATCATGTAATTATTGTCCAAAAAATAATCAAGTAAATTCAATAAATCACCTTTATCATTTGTTCAATGACGAGGCATACATAAGGAAGACGATTTCCCACGTTGAAAATTTTCATCGTCTACTTGAACTGGCGTGACAGTCAGAAGTTTCTTCTGTCCATAATATTCGTGGGTCACAAGAATACTATAGACAAAATGAATAGATGCATAGAGCTCAATTTTATCTATTACTGCTGTGCACCAATGTTCCCTTCTTGGCATAAGCAAACAATTTCGCTGCCTCAGAAGAAAAAAAAATCTTCTGTACTTGCTAATGCAGAAAATCGTATACAGGAATTGGAAGAAATGCTTGATATGATTGATATTCAATCGACTTACCTTGAATGCGAAAGATGTAGCCATTGCATGTACTTTCTCGCAAGGTGGCGCTTTTCACATGAGCTCTTGTAAAAAAGATTTTTTATTTTTTTAGTTACAAGTCACTTCGCCTACGTGGCCTTCAGGCCTGGCACATGTACATGTCTTAAGTTGTCGGGGTCCCACCGGGGCCCTCGGGGAAATCCGTTTATGTTCTTTTACACGTATTATACCGTATATGTATAGAGGAAATTTGAAAGTGAGGGAAGGAAACACAATTGACACAGATACGAAAGAAATTTCTTTTTTTGTCTCGGAGCAGCCATCGGCTTTTCAATGGCAGAAAACCCTTCGAAATGCCAGGCACTGAAGGTCGAAAGGAAAGGAAGAAAACGAATCAAAGAGTGTGACAAAATATGTTTACTTACTTGAATTTTCGGTAAAATTTCAAAAGCTTTTGGGATTTATTCCCGAAGACGCGAAGTCCCAGATATGAAACGTGCTGGTCATTTTGTTGTGAATGGCAGTAGAAATGGTCTAAAGACGTTTAGACTAAGTAAATTAACGACAAAGCTAATTTAAATTAGTGTGTCTTTTGCAAAAAGTTCGTACGCTTCTAAAAGCGCTTTACGTTAGACATGTTGCTTCAGAACTTAACCATTCATTTGAATTGCAATCCATATTGCTGGACGATGTGGCAGAAGTAATTTCAACATCCTTCTGGTGTTCTTGATGTTTTAAATTCAAATTAAATACGGCATCATTTTTCACGTTCAGATCTTCGTTTACTAAATTGGGCATTCAAGGTTTATAATTTTCACAAGTTTTACAAAATAGGTTGTGTAACTTGCGTGATAGGTATCAATCATAGTTTACATATTGTTGGATTACATCTGAACAGAGTCTGCCAAAGTGAATTACATTTTACGAGCGCAATTCCTTTAAAACTAAGATTCTACGCTTTGCGTTCTGTTGTGGGTTCACAATGCCATTTGGCTCTGTTTTATTGCCGTATTAAAATTATGTTTGTCGTTTGCATCCACATAAGAAAATATTGTACAGCTATAAGGGGCCAAAAGTCCGAAACAGTCTGCGAAACTCTGAACACCATCTAAAAACTGAAACGCGTAATAATACGAAATAAATCTTTGAGAGCATCAGTCGCTTCTTACATATTTTCTGTTTAAAAGCGAGTATATCTTATTCATTTTTTCAGTGAGAAGCTTTACTTTATAAAAAGCTGTTCGAGAGTAAAAATATTATTAAAGTCATGAGAAAATTGAAGTCTAAGAACTTGTGCATCTGCTTCGCATGCGAACTTTTTAAATTATCTTCAAGGAGATTCAAGTGAAAGTTTTCCGCCTCGGTGAATAATTTTGACAGTGCGAATCTTCTTCCTTCGCATCATCTGGCTCACAGTAATTACTGCTACCAGTAGTCATTTAAAGATACCTGAAAGAAAGGATTCAAAGCGGATAAAACTTCATTTATGTGGTGAATGGCGGGAGATTTGCAGTTTGAAGTTGGTGTGCCAGTATCGTGCTAAAATTAAGTGCTTCTGAGCTTTTGTGAAATGAGTCACAAATCGTTCCTCATTCTTTTGCGACTTAATTTTTTCCCCACAAGCATCAATTCTAATATTGCTGGATTCCCAGTCGATATAATCCGAAGAAAATACTTAGATTGATTTGTGGATTCGATCCTGCAGTGCCAGTAAGAGAAGTAGAAACCGTACAGGGCTTGAGTAAGGCAATGGAGGAAAGCTTTTCTTTCGAAACATTTTATTTTTCTCAATTCAGGATGCACACGATCAACTTTTCATTCGAGAATTGATTTAGCCGTTTCATCGTTTCATTTACAATACATCACGACATATCCGCGATTATTCTATGAATAAAAATATGCTCCGAAAAGAATCAATCTATATTATATCGGTTATGTGCATCATGGTCGTTTGCAAGCACGAAATAAAAAATAATTTAATACTTGTACTGTACAATAGTTCATACATTCCTAACCGCGTGTCAACAACTTTTTGCCATCTTAGTTGGAAGAGACAGAACGCAGAAAGTTTAAAGTTCACACCCTCATTGCGGAAAGGATTTACCCTTCATATTTGCAAGGTTACAAGAGGTCTAGCCTCTGCAAAATACTGTACGAGGGTTCTAACAAAAGTTCTCGGAATGAAAATGAAGATGGCGTCTAATTGAGCTGGAAAAAAATTATTCTTTAAAGCAACCATATTCTTTGGCACAAAAAAAAAATCAGCCCAGATCTTTACCAGATTTCTGCAAATCTGATTCATTTAATTGCTGTTTCGATTAAATTTAATCACACAGAAAACGTTTTTCAAGCATGCGAAGATTTTCGCGAAATGCAATCTGTACAACGAAGTCTTGAAGACCATTCATTTGAATTGCAATCCATATTACTGGACGATATGTGGCAGAAGTAATTTTAACATCTTTCTGGTGTTCTTGATGCTTTAAATTCAAATTAAATACGGCATCATTTTTCACGTTCAAATCTTCATTTACTAGGTTGGGCATTGAAGGTTGATAATTTCCACAAGTTTTACAAAATTGGTTGTGTAACTTGCGTGATAGGTATCAATCATAGTTTACATATTGTTGGATTACATCTGAACAGAGTCTGCCAAAGTGAATTACATTTTACGAGTGCAATTCCTTTAAAACTAGGATTCTACGCTTTGTGTTCTGTTGTGGGTTCACAATGCCATTTGGCTCTGTTTTATTGCCGTATTAAAATTATGTTTGTCGTTTGCATCCACATAAGAAAATATTGTACAGCTATATAAGGGGCCAAAAGTCCGAAACAGTCTGCGAAATTTTGAACATTATCTAAAAACTGAAACGCGTAATAATTAAAAATAAATCTCTGAGAGCATCAGTCGCTTCTTACAATTCCTGTTATAATTTTCTGTTTAAAAGCGAGTATATCTTATTCATTCTTTTAGTGAGAAGCTTTACTATCAAAAAAGCTGTTCAAGAGTAAAAATATTCTTAAAGTAATGAGAAAATTGAAGTCTGAGTACTTGTGCATCTGCTTCGCATGCGAACTTTTTAAATTATCTTCAAGGAGATTCAAGTGAAAGTTTTCCGCGTCGGTGAATAATTTTGACAGTGCGAATCTTCTTCCTTCGCATCATCTGGCTCACAGTAATTACAGCCACCAGCAGTCATTTAAAGAGACCTGAAAGAAAGGATTCAAAGCGGATAAAACTTAATTTATGTGGTGAATGGCGGGAGATTTCCAGTTTCAAGTTGGTGGGCCAGTATCGTGCTAAAATTAAGTGCTTCTGAGCTTTTGTGAAATGAGTCACAAATCGTTCCTCATTCTTTTGCGTCTTGATTTTTTTTTTTCACAAGCATCAATTCTAATATTGCTGGATTCCCAGTCGATATAATCACATGAAAATACTTGGATTGAATTGTGGATTCGATCCTGCAGTACCAGTCAGAGAAGTAGAAATCGTACAGGGCTTCGTTCAGCGAGGCAATGAAGGAAAGCTTTTCTTTCGAAAATGTTTATTTTTTTCAATTCAGGATGCACAGGATCAAGTTTTCATTCGAGAATTTATTTAGCCGTATCATCGTTTCATTTACAATACATCACGACATATCCGCGATTATTCTATGAATAAAAATATGCTCCGAAAATAATCAATCTACAATATATTAAATCAGTTATGTGCATCATGGTCGTTTGCAAGCACGAAATAAAAAATAATTTAATACTTGTACAATAGTTCATACATTCCTAACCGCGTGTCAACAACTTTTTGCCATCTTAGTTGGAAGAGACAGAACGCAGAAAGTTTAAAGTTCACACCCTCATTGCGGAAAGGATTTTCCTTCATATTTGCAAGGTTACGGGATGTCTAGCCTCTGCAAAATATGTCACGAAAACAAAAACAAAAATAGTTTCTGGGTTAATTTCGGAAAGCTGAAAACAATGCGTCAATGTCTTTTTGGCAGTGATACTGGAGGTGGACAATTCAAAACAGTTACAAATGGATGTATCAGCAAGCCCCAAGTCTGGTTGCAAGTGAATATAGGATCATCGCAAAACAAACAACAGCAAAAAACTCTAAAAAATTGATTTCCGACATTTGCGTGTTCCGACGCAACTTGTAACCACGGTAATTTATCTCCAGTTACATGATTTCACTTGAAGGCTTCTCTATTTAGAAATTTCAATTGAACTTATTAAAGATGATGTCAAACAGCATCAGGATGAAGTTGATTGATGAGATGATAGGAAAATATTCGTTTTTCGAATCACGGGCGAATTATTAAAAGTTGGTTACACATGATACAACTTATTAAAGCATTTCTTCATGTTGAAACACTTTAATTTTGATGCCGTCTTGCGAGGAATGCTGCAAAACAGCAATAAAGTCTTGTTTTTATACCCTCGGGACACTTTACAATAATGCGTCACGACATATCCGCGATTATTCTATGAATAAAAATATGCTCCGAAAAGAATCAATCCATATTGAAACTCTCTAGTAATATTCCTACCTTTTCATTTCAAAACCACGAGATTGGACATCTTCCGTCAATCCCGCGTCTTTTCATGTTGTCCGCGGGATCGTGATCAGGGTTTATGATCTGATCCCCAGTGGGTTTCGATTTGATAAAATGCCAATCTTGTTTTTTTCTAGCTTCGTGACGAGGGCAATAGTATGCATGGAAGCGACAGAGTGTAGTTTGACGACGTGGGCTTTTGACAAGGAGCCCCATGTTCGTGCCTCTTCGCAGAAAAACTGCGTCAGGTCGTCGTTCGTCGTATCTTCAGCACAGAAGCGACTTGTGGGCCCTATACACATTTCAAACCCATGACGGATCTGCTACTTTTTCCCATCTATGGTATACATATATACTGTACTGTATATATGTGATCAAAGCCGGGATTTAGCTCACCAAAAAATATTCTAGCAACTTTGTGATTGTGTAAGCGAAAGCGTCTTCCGGAAAATCCGTTGGTTTTGTTCAGGAATCCCGCGGAAAGCTTTAAAAACGAGCGATTCCTTCTGTTTTGACTTTAGAAAAGCTGGGCTTCTCTGGGCCATCAGCCCTGAAATCAGACTTGTGAACTGGAATTAAAAGTTTCTCGCTGTCCATGTACTGTATACAAATATTCCCCGGGGTTTCAAAATTTTTAATACCAGTCGAGTACAAGATTCACCTAAGTTTGTCATCACACTTCGTTGCCTGGAATAAAGAGATTGAATAAAGCTCGCATATACTCGTATATACTTCGTCAAGTTTTGTATATCAGGAGGTACTGCTGTATATTTACTAAAACTACGTTTTGTGGCCATCTGTTGAACAAGTGTGACATGGTTTCAGGAATCGAAGGTGCGTCATGTTCCAATATATTATTACTGTGATCCTGTTAAGCTGTAATTTCTTGAAAATAAAACAGGTCTTTCAACAAATTTGAGGAGAGAACCGGCACCATTTTCTAGAAGGTTTTTCCAGCAGGATGTGTAACATTTTCATAACTTGGGTAAGAAGAAGTTATTACGTATGAGTGCACATTCTTTTGATTTTAGTACACGCTATTCCACTTAAGCCAGAAGAAACAAATACACTCTAAACTATAATAACGCTTTTAACGTAAAATTAGATAACTGACAGCAGGCTTTCAGGCAGTACTGAAGTGATGACATCCGTTACCATCATCATTTCAGAGGGAATAAGCGCAAACCTTTTATAATCAATAGTCATCAGGAAGTAATATTGTTTCTCCGGTTACGAAAAATTTGTTGATTTACGTTTCTGAGTTGAATAATTAAAATTGAAGAGCAAGTTTGCTTCATGCGGAAAATGTTATGCACGACCTGAAACGGGTTTTTTTTTTTTTATTATACATTGCTCATTGTTAATCCATTCTTTGCAATTAATATTTTTAAGCTGCGTTAAATTCTTCCGAGATTAGCAGTCACATTTTGGAGAATCTTTGAAGTACAATAAAATACTGTAATTCGTGTGAGGGGATTTGAAAAAATAACTTGTTTATTCAGCTTACCAAGCAGTGCACAAATAATATCCCTTTCTGAACATCATGGTTCGAAATAAAGTTGTAATTGATTTATTTTCCGTTCGGGCAAAATATGCCAGCAGTAATTAATGCTGTTTCTGAAAGCAGTGCTAGAACTTATAGACTTTTTTTGTCTCTTATGTTCTATCTTTCGACTTTTTCCTCCTTTGGAAGGATTAAACCTTGATTAGACGGGATCGTCGAGAAAATGACTAAACCCTCGGAGCTTTAATTTTCATCTTTCGTCCAATGCTAATTGACGTCTTGGCTAAAAAATCTGCAGTACCATACAGGAACCCGGAAGTGCAGAGAAACATTACCTGCCAATGGTTTTCTTCCCTCGCTTTTTGCGCGCTTCTTTGGATGTATAGAGAAAAACAAAAAGATTTCGTGCCGCTCAAAAAGTTGAGGATCGGAATTGCAATGGTGGCTCCGAATGGATGGAGTCGGATTTCCCCCCATATTCCTTCCCCCGAAAGGTGCTAAGCTCATTTCTCTAGCGAGCTTTTTATTCAAATGAGTCTCCTCGGTCGATAATTTTTCGTGCGCCGTGCAGAGAAAGATTTCCGCGGTGAGATATTTCTCGCAACAAGACGTCGTATATCTCTCATTTCGCATTCTTTTATCTTCTCTTCCTTTTCCTCTCCACGGCTCTGGGGATGTGACACCGACAGCTTGAATATGGAGCTCAAGCGCAAGCCACTCGTCAACAGCAGCAGCCATATAGGAATAAAGGGAGGCCCGTCTACTAAAAGCCTTCCGGAGAGAACATATTTTTTTTTTCTTTTCGATTTGACGTTGCTAACCGCCTCCGGAGACTTTTTCGATGTTTTTTTCCGCAAATAAAATGTGAGTCATCACCTATGCCAACCCACGTGGTATTGAACTTAACGGGAATGTTCGAGATCAATTTATTCAGTGGATTTGACCTTGTTTGAGTTTATGGTAATACACTGATACAGTAACAGCGGAGTCGCAATTGAAACCGAAAGGTTCGGTCATCGCCTATAGAAGTGGCGGCATGCTCAAGGCATGTTTGCAAACCTTTTCAAAGAAACGCCCGCGCAGTTTCTGAAGTATAATCCAATATTTTCGACAATAAGCATTCTAGCATTAATATGCTGATTTCGTGAACACGATAAATTTGCATCAGATGCGCAAATAAAAGCCGAAGTCGGAGGATTCCCTTCGGGATATCTTAGTCCTTGAACGAACTGTGTTTAGTTTTTAGGAATTCATTTAAGAAAGATACTGTACATTTTTAAAATAATAATGATGTGTTCAACTGCGAAAAGGCCTGATTTCAACTCAAAACGTAGTTCTGTTTAAAACGGGATTTCCAGCGTTTATTGTGGTCTCGACATTCAGGGATGTTTTTCGTGGTTGACCCAAATATTGTTATCCTGTAATTTGTAATTCAAAAAATTACAGATTCATCAACAAATTCCTCCCAATAGTGGAATGTGATCTACAAATTAATATATGCATGGGAATCTTTTGAAAACGAGCTAGAGGGGGAAAACGTTTTCTCAAACCTCGTCAACTCTTGTAAATGTCTAAGAAGATTTTAATTTCAAATAATCTTGAAGTAACTGACGTCTGGAAAATGATTTAATCAAGTTTTACGTCATTGTGGTTTGCAAAGTGATTCCTGGCCTCATATTCCTGACAACCAATTCTCGAACAATGCTGTTATATTCTTAGGAGCCGTATACTCTCATCGCATTACATCTACGGTAACTACATGCATCAACTACAATTGAAAACGGTTCTGCTTCGTAATCGTTGATTTAATTCAAATGTATTCAATTGGTGAAGCCGCGGAGCACCGGGCTCCGCCGGAAGTTCTGAAGGGGATCCGCTGCTCCACTGATTGGATCAGTTTGAATTAAATCAACGATTGCGAAGCAGAAGTGTTGTTGATACATGAAGTTGAATGCAATAAGCTTTATCTGAGGGCATAAAGCTCTTAAAAATTAGTGTAATACAATACTGGTAAATGCGCTCCCGGAGGATTCATCCCCAATGAAATTGGACCCAGGAGAATTGGTCCTGGGGACTGGTTTGAAATGGGACCCGCATCAATCCATCCCCACGGGGGAAGCTGGGTCAACCAGACAACCTGCAGGGCAAGCAGAGAGCGTGGTCAGTATGCGTGATTTCCCACGTATCCCAGCAAGTTTTTTTTTTCACGCAAAAATAATCAAAAGTGATTTTCACGCAAAAACAAGTTAAACTTTATTTCTGGCCATTCTATTGTTGAAATGTTTGGAATAGCGTTATGATTTTTCTGGGGGAAAAAATTGCTTGGAGACCTGATCGGAAAATATTGAAGAAAAATTATGTTTCGTGTTTTTAGGTTTGTTTTTAGGAATCATCTCCATTTGTGCACTTATACTGGCCATCATAGCATCACTCCCTATCAATTGTCCAATGTCACAGGTTCCATTTCTACTTCGTCCGAGGACTGGTCCCATTTTGTTGAGGACCAATTCTTGCAGAGCCAGTAAACGAGTATATTTTGTTCATCAATAAGCACTCAAAAGAAGGATTCGTCCGAGCTTCGTCATATAAACGTTGATTCCAGGAACGGCTCCCCGCGTGTCTGAAAGTTTGAGAACCTCTGCTTCAATGTAAACTACTTCTCTTTTTGCCTTTGGATTTGATCTGCATGCTAAGAAGAGGTTGGCAATTTGTGCAGGGGAAAGGTCACGAGCAAAAGGAATTCCAAGGTGGGATTCCGTAACGACGAGATTGTGCCGGATCTCTCCGCGATTCGGAATTGGTTTTTCCCCCCTTTCTCACGCGGCGGCTTTTCCTTTTTCTCCGGCAAGCTATAGGGAAATCATCGGTTATCCCGTGCACATGCCGACGCAACGGCTCCAAAGAGGATTTCCCCGCAGTGCAACGATATGCATGCATAACATACAGCACACGTTCTTACATACCTGGGGTTTTTGTATGTGCGGAATGTATGCGCACTTACGACTGCTGGAAACGCGACCGAAGGAAAATATCCGCATTTACTCGCATATGGAAGACGCCATCGATTACGAGACTTATCGACGCAGGGCTGTTTCTGCTGTGAGCCTCGGGGATGAAAGCAACTTTGCCTGTGGTAAGATGTACTTTCATTAGTATGATTAGTAAAAAAAAAATCGTTCTGTAGAAGCCTGATGTTGATTCTACTCATGCGTTCTTTTGTCAGCACCAGCGTAATACTGTATCCTCCACTGTTGACAGAAATAAGGATTATAATTCCCTAGCTCTAGTCTAGAAATTCATATGGGGCACATATGAGGAAAAGTTTATTAAATTCATATGCTAATTGTATCAATAAGAGTGGGTTGGCTGGATAAGTCGAACCTCCCTACATGTCGAATTTCAAGGGAACAGAAAAAAATTTGACTTACTGAAGTTTCAAGTTGCTGGGGAAACAAGCATTTTTGTCGTGGGAAGCATAGAAGAATTGCAGGAAATTGTTAACGGTAAAATTTTCTGGACCTTAAATTGCTTTTTAAAAGAGTTGACAGGATGCTGAACTTTTGAGTCAGGGGTTCATTTGCCCAAATTCTTCTTTCACTTCCTCTTGAAACTCGTTGAGTCAATTTTGTATTGCTCTTCTCTATCTTGTGTCAAGAAAAAAAAAGGCTTTAGAAAATTCAAGTTTGGGAGGTTTAATAGGAAAAGTCTTCGAGTCAGAGAGGTTTTTAATGCATGGTTTCTAATGGATTTCAGTTCGGGAATTGAAAATTTTCAATTTGTGGAGGGTTTGAGTTATCAAGTTTCAACTATGAGGGTATGATGGCAGTATACCAAAACGAGTCCTTCCGTGAATCGGCGGTGGAACAAATTTAACACTGGTGCTCTCTTTGACAGATTAAGTTTTAAAGATAGAGGCAGAACCGTGCACATTGCTGTTTTCATCAGAGCAGCTGACCAAATTTGCAATTAATACAATGCTAATAAATCAAATGCACCACCAAGTACTGTATAAAAGCCTTCGGATGTAAGATACGTACTGGTATTCTTCATCCAGATTTATGTCGGAAAAGCGGGTCTTATATTCCAGAAAATACTGTACAGTACTGTACTTCATGTTATGGTACAATGCAAGAAATCGGATGAGGGATCCTTTTGTGAGTACACTGGGCGGGTTTTTGGAAGAGTGGGCATTTGTGAGCTTCGTCTCATATATATGCTAAATGTACACATATTCTCACTGAGGAGCAGAAGCGTATCAGCAAAAACCGATGAGCTGGTTTCGGGGCATACGTTTTGCCAGCGCGCGGCTTTGAACTTCCGTGTAAACCGTACAATGCGTTCCTTTCATCGACTGGGGAAATTCCGTTCGCATTTCACTTCAGAGAGGAACTTCCCGTATAGTTGAATATCCGGCGAGAGCGTAGGAAGGAATGATGTCTTAATTCGAATGTGGAGAATGAAACTCCTGGCGCAGAAGTTGCTGGATGCTCCACAACAGTGCACAGCGGATATGAATTTAAATTTCAATCCCTGCAACTTTTTTAAACAGCTTTTCTCGTGTTTTTTTTTTTTTACGGCATTATGTTCATTATTTACGCGCATGGAAATTGAGTAACTGTGCACACAAGACTTTCCTTCAAATCGCGAGAACGAAGTAAAAAAAAATTTTTAAGAGTTGGTGGTGCGGCAATTTTTGTTGAAAATACGGCACCCGAAATTCGATTTACATTATCCTCATAATGATTATTTATTGTCAGTTATGCAGAGAGGAGCACCATAAATTTCTCCAGCAGTGAAATAATGTTTCCAATCTGATGGAGATTCAAACTACGGCATCAGGATCAAAGCTTGAAAAAGGACTTCCTTGCGGATCTTCGAGTTGTACGCTTCCAGATTAAATACGTCGTCCAAATAAGCAGGCTCGAAAAATTTACTATTCAATCACTGTACTGTACTGCCAAACCGGGTGGGTCGTGAAATTAAAAATCCCAGAATTTCTGAAACGCTAACGTATTTGCTTCGAACCTTCATCAGCAATTCGCACTTCGGTTGGCCTATAGGGGCTTGCAATGAGTACTAATGGAAGAAAATGCAGTTTATCGGTTCCCCGAAGGCTTTCCTGGATCCGGCCGCGAAACGATGTTTTCAATCTGACCGAGGATCCCATCAATCGCCTGCACTGTGATGAATCGAACGGAAGGATTGATGATTTAGCCTAAGCCTTTGGATCGTTTCACGCGCCCTCGACCCTCAAACGGAAGGTACGTGAGACCCGTTCATCAATTTTAGCCTCCTGATTTTTTTTTCTTTACTTTTTTTTTAGTACTGTAGAGTGACATCGATCTACAGTGTTATGCTAAGAGGGGCCGAGGTTTGAGATTCCCGGTTTTATGCAGGCATATATTAATGAAATACACGTGGAGCCTCGCAATCCGATTCTGAATTCGTCGAGAAATAAGAATTCCGGTGCAATTAAGAGTTTGTGCTTGGGATCATTTTTACCAATGTAAGTTGTATTGACATCGTGTTTCCGCAAAAATAAAAGAGACGTCATTTTGTTCGTATCCGCAAAATTGGGCTGGGAATAATTGTAAGGATTCACATATTCAAACTCAATTTCATGAAAATAAAAAGGTCCTAATAAGAGTGGACGACGACGTGGAGAATGCTTTACAGGTGGTCAGTAAACTGCTGTGTTTTGTCGAATATTGTAGGCCAATCAATGACTAGACAATTCAAGGATGAGTGGATTAAGACAATTTATGCATTCAATTCAATTTCACAGCAAGTCTCCCTTATATATTATTCAGAAGGGAAAAATATATTTCCTCAGCATCATATTTTACTGAAGACGATGCCATCTTCAAGATCTGGAAAAGTAACTGTATTTTGGACGAACTTATTACAAAGAGGCAAGGGATAATAAAAATAATTATACAGATTTTACTTTTCAGTAAAAAGATACATTACAGCAGTACCTTTCGGTTGTTGAGCGTGAATACCAGATTTTCTTCCCAATTCGGTGACTCATTCAGGCATTTCACCCTTTTTCATCTTGTGTGCACGATGAAATACCAAATTATAGGCATTAATTTTTGTGTAAATCATCATCGTCTTACATTTTTTATCAACTGGAAAAATTGTACAGTTTATTATGGTATGTGGTTTATAGGCGGTCAAGTTTAGGCGGCATTATACTCCTCCTTCGACAAATTTTATTTCGGTGAACTGTTTCTCCTCGCCGGCTTTTGTTTTTCCTCACCGGTTTTAGTGCGTCGAAGAAATTATATTATTCGCAATTTTTTTTTTAATATTCGCTGATAGGTAGCTTTAATGTTTCTTTTGGAGGTACTGCATTCATCATTTGTCGATTTCAAGTCAAACCAGCACTGGACAATTTATTTTCCAAGAAGAGTGTTATTCTCGACTCGTATATGCGAGCTAACATAAAATGTTGTGTATATACGATTTTCGATTTATCTACATATAGGCGGGAATAATTACCGCTACAAATTTCAGCTAAGCCTGAGATAAATGAGGAAATATCGAGTTGGATTCATTCAAAAAATTCGGTTTTTGGTTCCACACGTCATCAGATGACGTACGGATAAGCACACACATGTACCAAGACTTATCAAAACGATGGAGGACAACGTTCCTCCTCCTACGCGTACCTCGACATTGAAAGATTATGACGGATTGTATGGTAGCTTACACAGCACGGCTTGAGTGAGAATATTCAGCTAAAGCTATTGAAGTGATTTCCCGTTGAAGGCTAACAACCCACGGCCATACGACCATATCCTGATCATGGGGACCCAATTTCCTTGCCGCAGACGATAGCAACGAACACAGTTTAATTCACTGCTGTCCGAGGTTTCTTGGCGCAGCTGAAAGCGTTTTAAAGGGGCTCTTTCCTATTTGTTGATCTTGAGCAGAACTTTTTTTTTCGAAAACGTTACTGTGTATACTGAAAGTAATGAGGAAAACATTAGTGTGCCCAACTAACCCTAGTAATTAAGTAGTAACTATTTCTCGCTTGTTATAGAAAGTAATGTTCCATTTCTAACAAAAAAATATCTGAAGCCCTGCTATGTTTATCGTAATTCGTAAATTCGTGTTATTGTACTCTTCATTTTCGCACCACGCATATTCAACTCGCAACTTTTTCGATAAACGCGCTTATTACATCACGAATACAAGCCCTGGTCGGATTGTCCTCAATTTTCCTTTATGAAAACCATGTTGCGCGTCAATAACACGTACAGGAAAATTTCGTTGGACAATATAACGATAATACAATGATTTTTTTTTCAATTGAATAGGTCTACCTTATGTACACTTTGGGTATACAGTACTGCAATGAGCCAGGATTTTTTGGCCTCAGTAGATTTTTAACGTATTTTTTATGTACTGCACTTGCATCAGGAAAACATTTTAAAAGTGCTGTACATTGCTTCTGAAACAGACGGGCATACTAATAATACAGCTGACATGTAGAGAAGGATTTAACGAAAGAGAGTACCGTATACATATAAGAGTGCCAGTATATGAGACAGACATTTAAAAATATCAGTGCAAACATGAATTTCTGAAACCTGTGCTGAAACCTTCTGTAATTCGAAATTATCACTTCACCCCATTTGGGATGCAACGTGATTGAAAACTCGCTTCATATAAATCCGACCCATGTTGATGAAGTAAGCACCATACCAATATAGTACTTTTTTATTTATACCCCTTTTTATGTCTGACATTTTTTAAAGAGGCGTCAGGTTGATAAACGCATGACAGTTTTGAGGATTTATTGAATTACAGAACTAATACAAAAGTAAAAAGAATACAGTACAGCCCTGTGTGTAAATACTGTAAGAGTGTATGTGATGTTGCGATATAATGCTGTTATGTATTACAGTAGCTATTTCCCCAGTTTATAAAATATGATGCATTTTTTATTCATTTTCGATTCTATTTCCGGGGGAATGAGTGCTATTAGGACACGCTGAAGAATAACTTCTATTATTAAACGGCACGCGTATTTTAATGAGCCGTGGGACGCGCGTCGTATCAAACGGCACTACAGTACAGTACAGCTGCGCTTGTAAGAGTGAATGGGAGAAGTTATTTTTGTGCGCCGTCGTAGCACCACGCTCTGTGTAAACATTAAAAACTCTGTGCACAGCAGCAAGAACACGGCGACTTGCTGAAACAGTTGCCAAGAAAGCAGGCTCGATGCTTGTCAGTTGCGTGATTGACGACAACCCGTGCCTTTGTAAACTGAGATTTAGTTGATGATATGTCTGTCGACGGGCTGAATTTCTGGCCTTGTTAATCCACGTCAATGCTTCGGTTAATTGATACACCTTGTCTAACGACGCACATCATGACCATTTCCAGTGTTGTGACCTTCACTAACCTTGAAGTTTAGTCGGGCCAGATTGTAAGATAAATCGGATGTGCGAGAGCGGTGAATGACTGAGTCAGCTGCTTTACTTGATTTTCTGTAATTTCGGTGACGCTGACAATGTCTATTTGTGCGAAGAGATGGAAGACAAAGCGATTTTTCTGTGGATTATGGATTGTTCATTTATTCGTTACTAGATAATTAATTGTCCGAACTCATGGCCTGGCGGTTTAAAGCATCGAAGTACAAGAACGCTTTCTTGGCTCCGGCAAAGAAGAATGATTGGATTCATGATATTGATGTTGGTGAAATTCGGACAGCATTGAATCCATCCATCGCAGCCTCGAGCGCATATGTAGTATTTTCTCAGGAAGGAAAAGGTTGGTTGTACTATGTTTCGATTGGAATGATTTCCGTATTTACAATATTATTGATTTTCAGGAAGTGGCTGCGTTGGGATTGTTGATGCCGGTGCTTTTGTTGATTGTGACCCTCCTCCATCCGATCGTCCAACATTGCCGGGTGCTGTTGAAATCTTCAATCCCCACTTACATCAGCAAGTTACTTGCCTGGACTTCTCTCCATTTGACGATGGACTCCTCGCAACGGGATCGGAAGATTCCATGGTGAAGCTGTGGCATTTGAAGGACGATCGCGTTACTCCGGAATGTCTTTTCATACCTGTTCCGGAGACTAAAGTGGAAGCTGTGAAATTCAACTCTGCTTGTGATTTCCTTTTAACTGCGTCTGCGGGTGATTCCATCCAGATAATCGACTTGGTCCATCAGAAGCAGATTCAAGGTAAGTTAAGTGGTTTTTTTTGTGTAAAAATGCTGTATTGGATGCAACCTATATTTTTCTTAGACATCAACGGGGAATTCTGTGGCCCAGTTAATTCTATGGATTGGAATGTTACGGGGTCGGAATTAGCCCTGATCGATCAGCAATGCCGTATCATTGTTACTGATCCTCGGAGAAAAGCTAAAGGATCAACGCATATCATTGATACTTCACTCGTTCCTAATAAAGAAGCGCATATCGTTTGGCTGGCAGATGCAAAACTTCTCGTGACCGGTTTTGACAAAGTTCGTTATAATGTTAAATTATGTAAGTGTGTTTTCCAAATGGGTGCATTTTCTATCGCAGAGCCGCCAACGTGTAGCAAGTGTTCATGACCTCAAGAATCCTTCTTCAGCAGTGGGTTCGACTGATTTCGGAACAGGCATTGGGCAAGTTAAAAACCTTCGCTTTAGTTGTGGTCCGATGACGATAACCATTCCTTCTTAGGTCTTTGGTTCCCTTGTATGATTCCGACACAGAGATGCTCTTCCTTTCTGCCCGTGGAGAAACTGGTATATCCTTCGCGGAAATTGCTTCCAACGTACCTACAGTGAGATTGAAAGCCATGTCCGATTTTGGGACGAAAGCGGCTTGTCTCGCCCCGAAACGATCTCTTAGTGTGATGACGGGCGAGGTCAACCGTTTATATCAGTTGTCCTCAAAGGCGTTGATACCTCTGAATTTCATCGTGCCTCGCAAGGTAAGTTTATATTCACGATTCAGGAGGTCATGTGTTGATTCGTATCTTTCGTCGATAAAGTCGTACCGAGACTTCCATGCGGATCTGTTCCCACCAACAAGAGCTGTTGATTCTGCCCTAGTTCCTGACTTATGGCTGCAGGGTAAAAACATTCCAACTTTGAAGATTTCACTGGATCCAGCGCAAGTGAAACCGGAAGAAATTAAGGTCCCTCAAGGAAATTTCATATTTTCTGTTCTATTGTACTACTGTTCATTCTTAATAATTCACAGTACATCAAATTGCCTTTGAACCAAAGAAAAGCCGAAGCTGAAGATAAAACGAACATCTTTTTGAAATCCGAATCTGAAGAACTCCTCAAGGATAAAATCAAGACAAGTCCAGCGGGAAAGAAAAATTCATCGAACGAATCCGAAGTGCCTGTGCAAGTGCGCACGCATGCACTTACGCGTAATGACGAGGTGCGGAGAAGTGCCAGAGAGATCCGTGATCAGTTCGAGACTCGCACCGGGGTTCAGCCTGAATCGAACCCGTCAACTGTGCCGGGCAAGTTGCCTTCGAGTGTGTTCGGTACGAGGCCTGTTAGCATGGAGGAACCGCGGTTGAAAGACTCGGTAAGGAATGGTGCCGAAACGAAGCCGATTTTCTCGAAAAGTGTGTCAGTGCGTGAAGCAGGGCATTCTGAAGAAAGCGTTCAAGATGCGCTGGACAAACCTGGCGAATTTCAACGCCAAGTTTCAAACAGGAAAAGTAAAACATTCGGTGAGTAGTCGACCATTCCCTGGACGAATAGAAATTTCGAATCGACAGTTTCTCCATTCTCCCAATTTAGATATCTTCAAATTCTTTGAATGTGTGACAAAGGTTTGAAGCTGCCATGTTTTTTTTTTTTTTGCTATTTTTTTCATCATAAGGAATCCAATCCTCTTTTACAGGTCGTGTCGCAAAATTCCGTCACATGAAAGGAACCGTTCCGCCGAGAGCTCAACTGTACGATAACTTGCGTGACTTAAACCCATCGCTTCCCACTGAATGTGATGGAATTCGAGGTAAAATTTTATAAACGTAGATTGAATTGTTGAAGTCGTCATCGGTATTCTTCTCATTTTTTCTCCTATTAGGGAATGAAGAGCGGTTTGCAGTGACCTTACGAGGCCCGAGTGGAAAAATTTTAGTATGGTCAGCAGCAAATACTGGAAGACTTCCGGACACCATCGCTCTGCTTTCCCTTATCAACTCTAATAGTATTGTAGACTTCGCGTGGGACCCGTTTGATGCGCGTCGTCTTGCCTGTGCTACTGATGATTGTACTATCAACATTTGGGACGTGGTCGCGGCGGAAAAGGAGGACAAGAGGGATCAGCCAATGGATCGTCTTCGCCGCCCTCATGGAGTTCCCGAGAAAATTACTCTTATCAAGTGGCATCCTACGGCCAAAAATATTCTCGGCGTGGCACACGCGAATGGAAGCATCGATTTATGGGAAGTTGCCACTCCGGCGAAGCTTGTGTTACAATTTCAAGTTGCTTCATCCGGTATTTGGAGCATGGAATGGAGCCCTGATGGCAGACATCTTGCCGTTTCCAGTCGGGATGGGAAAATACGGATAGTTGATGGAAGAAATGGGGATATTCTTGCGGAAGGAGAAGGTTTTAGCAAAGGACGAGGCGCTAGAGTTTTATGGGTGCTGGGTGGAGCATTTTTACTGCTTTCTGGATTCGAGTCCGGCTCTTCGCGAGTTGTCAAGGTATACATTTTCAGCTTTGTATAAAAGTCCATACATTTTTTGATAGGGTTTTAACATGAAAGTTGCTTTTTGTTTAAACCATAATTAACATCTGTACCGCCGCTGAAAATCGACAAAAATTGTATTATCGATTTAATACCATTATAAAGTAAATGGTAATGAAAACTTCCAAGCTATTTCGGGAAATTTTCCGTTTTACCACCTTGAAATCTTCGATTTTCAGATTTTTGACGTGAACAATTTGCAAAATGGTCCGCTGAAACAGCTCGAAATGGACGTTAGTCCATCACTCGTCATTCCGCTGTATGACGAAGACTCTTCAACAATTTTTCTGTATGCCAAAGGGGATACTACGATACACACTTATGAGGTGAGTGATTGGTGTAAATTTTCCCATCAGTCCAGAAATTTTGCTTTACATGTGCGATTTATAGGTGATCAACGAAGATCCCTATCTGTATCCCTTGTCACCGCATCGCTCATCGACACCTCATCATGGACTCACTCTCCTTCCAAAAAGGGTCGTTGATGTGAAAAAAGTAGAATTCGCACGAGCTTTGAGGTTAACGGACACAACCATCGAGCCAATATTCTTTTGCGTCCCTCGCGTCAAAGTTCGTTTTCTTCTCTTTTTTTTTTTGATTTCCGTGATATAAAGTCTTAAATTCCAGAGTGAATATTTCCAAGATGATTTGTTCCCACCGACTCGACAACTTTGGCTGCCGGCTGTGAATGCGAGTGATTGGGTTGACGGGAAGGACGGCGAGCAACCGGTTGTTAGTTTGAAACCGGAGGGAATGTTTTCCTGTGAGTCGCCTTTTGTTCGGGAGAAAATATTTGCTTCGGCTAATGCGAATATTTGTTTGTTCAGTGAATGCCAACGCCGCTGGAGACCATGTTCGCAATCAACCTGCGCGAAGTGTGTCTAAGGAATCTGAGTTGAATCCGACCGACAAAGAAAAACAGAAAAACGTAAGTTGATAACGCCTGGATTTCTTCTCCTGAACTCGTTGAATGAGATGCCCTATTTTAGGTTGAGAAATCCCTCATCAGTACGGTCGCGGTGAACATGAGGCTCGAGCAGGACGAAATGGAAGGTGTTGACCCGAAGGAATGGGTAAGAACATAGTCATCGGAGAAACCCGAGCCGTGCATGAATCTCTTTACTTTTTCCAGGAATAACGTGATAAAGCTCAACGTTTCCGTGTTTGGCGTTGAATAGCGGCCGGGGAAGACTATTTTGCTTACGTTTTTTCTAATATTCGCGGTACACCAAAATATCGTTTATAATGCCTCTAGCTAAAGTAAGGGTTTCAAAACCGAAAAACAGCCTTAACTAACGGTAAGGAACATTTAAGTGAGGATGTACGAAATATACAAGCACTAGTTTTCGACGCTCGATCAGAGTAAGGATAAATACAGGATAATATGTAGTTTCGCTGCTTACAAATTGTGTTCTGTTTTCGAACTGCTTTCGACGTTTTTTTTTCTGCAAGCGTTTTTGCTTCTTGTGAACGTCACGCGTCTAAGTGTAGTTAATAAAACCGGAAATTTGTTGTGATTAACGAAGTAATTTGTTGTATTATTTATATGCTGTCGCGTGTGAGGTTGAAGAAAGGCTTACTGTATGCGCATAATGGTCGTTTCTTTACTCAATCCTGCGTGAACTCTGCACAAGTTGTCAGTACATTCACTATTTCGGAATATTTCCGTGTTCGTATCAGCGCTGTTTCTTCTTTTCTCTCGCCTGCTGAACCTTTTTCACAGCTTGTGGGAATGTGCCACTTGCGTAATGCATCTGGAAGAACACGTTGAGCGCCAGGAAAAAT